>JAGKRY010000049.1:0-110172 GCA_020002325.1 Chrysosphaeria jannelii | reverse complement strand
TGTTTTTGTGGCAATAGACGGACGGCCCTGGCCCTTTGCACATGCATAGTCAACGTTGCGTAACCTTTTATCACGACTGTATGAAGAGCGGGTCTTAACAACAGCAAATCCGCCCGAGACGGCCCAATCATTCAATGCTTCATGTGCTTCTTCAAGCCCATAAAATGATAAAAGACCATGGACCCTTCGCTCCATAGCTTTTCAGGCATTCGAAACTTCATAATGTGCAAATATAGCTGCACTCATCAAAAAGTGTACAATTCAACCCTTTCTGACAATTATCTCGTCACCTCCCTAAAGCGGTTAAAGCGACGTGCGGATGCTACAAAGGTGTTGTTTTTTTTTATAAATAAATAAAATTTATTGCCTATGGTGCTTCCTTGGTGGTGGTAGCTTTAGACTGAGTTTACGCATAATTTAAGACAATTAAAAAGACTGAACGCCAAAAACCTTGCCCTCCGGCCTCCAATCTTGATGGGGCCTTCTTCTCCAATATATTTTCTCTTCCATTCAAGTGAAGGTGTTGTTATTCATCTAGAAACTAGATTACGGCCTCAGCATAATCCTTGATGTAATAGCAATGACCGTCAGCATTAAAAAGGTGCCTAGCCAATACACTTCCCTTCATCATCTTTACATCTGCATCTACCCAATGCCTGCATGTCTGCCTACGAAGGCAGCCCAGGCTCGACCTTTATGGTCTGACTATGATGCGGCCCATGGAATATAAAAGGCCTCTAGGGTCCCCAAGTATCTCCATAACTCACTCATACATTCCATCAAGATGTGCAAAAAGATAACAACCCAATATAGCTGCAGCCACATGGGAGGTTCAGTTTATGAATACTGCAAAACATCTCTTCTCACAAAAAAAAAGGGAAAAGATTGCCATAAACTCACATTCGCAACAGAAACGGAAGATGTCCCATGTAAAAATTGTTTTGGCCAGTTTTGGGCGTCAGGATAGTGAATTGCTTTTAGCAACCTGGCTTTAGAATACAAATTGTGAAATAAATAATCTTATACTTGAAACTTGAAGAACATCCCAACACCTCTCGTACATCATCCTCACGAGTCGTATTTCGGCCTCAACACGTAATCTTTTTGTAATGTGTAATGACCGTCAGCATCAAGGAAAAACAAAACCGTAGCCAATAATTAACCTGCACTGCCCTTTTTAATGCGCTCCGCCACGGTTCTATCTCGACATCTGCACCAATCCCTTCATTTCTTTGTCCAGGCAGAATAGGCTCAGCCTTTGATCCCCATCTCCAAAACTCAAATCATACATTTCATCAAGTTGTGCACGATAGTAATAGTAATGTATAGCTGACATGACACAGATGGTGTATATTATGAATACTGCTTGCTATCTAAACTTGACTTAAGAAACCTGGGAGAACAATGCCCTAAGCTCGAATTCGGAGCAAAGATATTAAGCCGCCCATGTGACAGATGTTTGAAGGAGATTGAACGGGAAGATTAGTGATGCTCGATTAGCAACTTGAATTTAGAATTAGAGACACATTGATGAAATAAATTAGATATTCATGACCAATGACTTTTTTCTATAAACCCACCATGGTGAAATAAGGTCTTTCCAAACTGAACCAAAGGGAGTGAATAAATCTTCGTATGGCTCAAAGAAACTCAGTAGCCACGTGCTATCATAATACTGTGTTCTGGCTTTGAACAATGAAATCATCATCAATGTCATCATACATTCACATGGAACTTCATCCAAGGCACCAGCATAATGCGTTAGAGAGATAATAATTGATGACGGATCTCATTCTCTTCATTACATCAATGTCTATTCTGAAAATTTCTTGCATCCTCACCTAAGCCTTACATTAAGGAAAAGAAGATACCCGATCGCTCTGAGTCTATTTCGCATCTACTAGAAATGTGAGAATAATAATCGTGAGATCACGCATGAAAAGAACCGTGGCCAATCATGATGGGTGTAGTTTTTTATCCGCTACGCTTTAAAGTCGTGGCTTCCTCCTAACTTACGCTATGACCAGCCGTAGTAATACTCTAGAATAATAACACAGGTATCAGACAGCTAAAGAACTTTCTGTTCAATTTAAACATGAAAAATTAAGCAATAGGTTTATCCAATGTCCCATGAAAAATAAACGGCTTTTCAATTTTGCCTGTCACTGTATTCCATCATCATTTCGGTGGCATTTGAGGGGATAATATCCTCCATTGCGTCGTGCCCTATCATATGTAAAAAAAGGGCGTAAAGGGGGTGGCATCCAATAGTAGTGATTCGACAGACTGCCTCTTTGTTTAACAACTCGCCACTGCTCATAGACGATCAAATGACTCCGTCCTGGGGCATATGCAACAAGGCCAGCGTGGTTTTTGCCCAATTATACATTTTATTTTGGCCTTGTTAACGACTAGCAAACACGAATTTTTGAGGCTTTATAAGATCAATAAGGCAAAGAAGAGATAACCATCAGATTCTGGTGGCAAAGTGTCTGTAAAAAGCTTTCAATGCTAGTGATGGGGTATAAAAGGAATCTACGATCCTTATCCAAAGTTACCTTGACAACCCTTAAAGCCCTTCACATTTCCCAAGAAGAAAAATGTGCAAACTTACTATGTATGTGACTACGTGCCCTTGTGGTAAAGTAGAGAAAGATTCAGGTTTCGAGTACTGCTCATTGGCGGTAAAAACGAAGGTGTTTGGAAAAGATTGCCGAAAATTTAAACAAAAGCAAACTACAGAGGAAAATAGTACGTACTCTTGCGCTAGCTGTTTTAGGGCAGTATGGGATTAAATTAGGTATTACATAGGTACCTAGGTAATACCTACATATGTAACTAGAGACCCGCCGGATCCTGTATTCTTCAGACAGTTCACAATACACACTCTCAAAGGTTTATTAAGTATTTTTCTGTACATAAAACAAATAGTGATTGATACTAGACATAAAAGCCTGTAATCCCCAGTTTACAAGCGTACCTACGTTTGTAAAGTGTATTAGGTACTGAGTGTACGGGGTGGTACAGCCTCAGCCGCCCGTCCACTCTTTTGGCGTGTGTTTTCTCTCTCCATTAGATCACGGGGTTTGGTGGTGGTTTGTTTTGTGTCTTGAGGCTACCGCCCCGTGTTTCTTCTCAGTACTGGGGGAGGAGAAGGCTCCTCCGGTCACGTGCATGCGTGGGCACGGCACGGCACGTCACGGGACAGAGACAACAGACAACCAACACCAAACCCACCCTCTAGAGACAATAAAGATATGCACTCGTAGAGAAGAGTATGGCCGAGTACCTTAGGTCACGTAAGTGAAGCGGCGCTCAACATTGGGGTCGAAGCCAGCGGGCGTGACCAAGGACATCTGAGGTCTCTCTCGGCGATACAGAACGTATCTGTAGAGAGATCCTCCCCAAGGTCGGGAAACCTGGGGAGGCGGCGGGTGGATGTGAAGCGGTAGTCTACATCATTGCGTACCTACTAGTACTATTACCTACCTAATTTATTTACTGGCATGCATCACAGGAGCAGGATGGAAAACATACATGCGTGCACTTTGTAGGAGGACCCCGCCTGCGAGTTTCGGTAGAGGTAGCATTAATTGACTGTTTGTATCACCTTTATCACTAGACACACTTCTTTCTTCGGCGCTGTTTTGCCCAGGAGCCCCAGTACTGTTTTCTGCTTTACAGGTTTAAAACGAAATTTGTGCTTTATTTTCTTGTTTTATTTTTTTCTGGGGTATCGAGAGGCCTCGGCATAGTATCTGCTTTATCATACGTCTACTCGCCACTAACTTCGTCATCTGTTTCATCAGCTGCTTATAGGAAAACCAGAGGAGAGGGAAGTGGCATCCAATTGTAAGGCTAGGTAAAATAACCCCTTTCCTCGACTATTTCCAACCAGCCATAAACGCCCTAGTAACTCTGTCTTATATCCCATCATGGGTCTTCAACCGATTACATCGTTATTATGTCGCACTAGTCGATTATTCACCAACGTATTCTTTGAATTTCATCAGAGGGGCATTGACGAACATAATATAGTTTGGAAGGAAATTGTAAGATGTACATGACAGAAGTGCCTTTAAAAATGCCTACCTAGGTAAGGCATAAAAGGCGTGACAATTGCCTAGTATCCAAATTCTCAAACCATTTACATTTTCTTCAATACCACTGAAACAAAATGTGCAAACCGCTTTTTGATTGTACAATTACATGTAGTGGATGCAGGAAATCATGGGAAGAAGAAAGGTTCGAAAACTGCCGAAGGTCATTCGAAAAAAATATGTTTGGTAGAAATTGCAGAAATACTGAAAAGAATGCGAGAGGCACCCCAGTGAGGCTTACTGACCTATGCCAAAGTTGTGATGAAACGTTCAATCCTCGATGAACCTCATGAGAATATGAAATGACATTCTCCACTCTTGTCCCCGCTGTACTGATGCTGATCTACTGGAACACATACACAGCTTTTGCGGGCCGTTATGTTTACGAGTCTTGTAGCTTTACTATTGACTTTTTGTTGCACCTTTACTACTAAACATACTTCTCCATATCATACCTTGTTTGATCTTTTGACAATGTAAAATAAAACAGATTTCATTAGAATAAAAGAAACGTTTTAAAATTTTTATGGCGAAATATACGTCTGCAATGCCCCAATGGCCTTTGCAAACTTGTCTGCCTCCAATAGC
Source organism: Chrysosphaeria jannelii (assembly GCA_020002325.1). NCBI lineage: Eukaryota > Fungi > Ascomycota > Sordariomycetes > Ophiostomatales > Ophiostomataceae > Chrysosphaeria > Chrysosphaeria jannelii. The sequence goes on along the minus strand of JAGKRY010000049.1, from coordinate 105,484 downwards.
ATCAAAAAACCAGATGCCTTGATGCCCATGTCTTGAAATGCCCGTTTACTATCACTCACAGAACTGTCCTTTCGAGAAAACTCGAATGTCCCCGACGTCTGGCAAAACTCGCGTAGCTTGGCATCCTCTGGATGGAAATAAAGCACTTCATTCCCCCCATTTCCGTCCACTTTGGCCTTTTTTCGCTTTCCATTGTTTTCCTCCATGTCTTCATCGTCTTCCATGACAATGTCCGACTTGATCTCCTCGTACACCTTGGACAGTATCAAATAATGCGTAAAATCATAGGGCTCCTTGTCTTCTACAGCCGCTTCCACCTCATCAGCTAGCATGGAATACAGGGGAGGTACAATCTCCACGGGCATATTAATAAGCCTCTCGGAAAGAACAAGCCCAATATGTGCAGAGGGCTCCTTCAAAAGGGCAGGGAGTGGGGCGAGCGAAGCTGTTGTTCCTGCCTTTTCCACCAGATACTCGACAAGCTTGGCAATGCCTGCATTTTGAGAGTGCTCACGTAAGCTTAGGACTGTCATCATGGCATACGGGTCGCTTTCTTTGCTGTCCACTTTGACGGTGGAGCCAATGGTCGATTGGGAAAGAACGAGCTCAACAAGTTCCGAAACGGGAACGAGAACATTGTCGACGTCCAGCAGCTGCCGTAAAAGTGCTCCTGTGCCGTGGTAGTCAATGTCTTTGTCAAAGTTGAACCACTCAAAGTCGACATTGACAGTATCAAAGTCCTTTTTTTTCATTTAGCGGTATTCCTCGTAGACTATAAAATGGCATACCTCTTCGTCTGAAGAGCCTGCAGACTTTTTCTGGTGCACGCTAGGCTCCACAGACTGTTCGGAGGCTCGATCTCTTGTTCTCTTTTTGCCCATGGCTGTGCTCTTTTTACTTTTTACTTTTTTCTTTTTTTTTTCACAATTGACATGACGTAATTGATCCTTACATAAGACCTCTTATCTAATCGTAGCCAGGACATAGCTTCCAATAGTGTTGTCTTTTTTGCATCTTGCAGGATAAAAAAACAGAGAAAACAACAATGGACGTGGATACATCCAACATTTTGTACGGGCTGACACCAAAGAATAATGAAGAAGCTAACAGTATAGCCGTTTGGTCAACCTGGGCGTTGGCACCGTCATGGTGCTGGGTGGCATTTCCCAATTCTTCCCCATTTCCCTGTAGGCCGCTCCTTCTTTGTGTGTATTTGTCCTAACAGAGATGTAGTCAGTCGGTCGTGATTGGGTGCTACGTCATTCTTTTTGGCTTGGCGACTGCCCTTTTGGAGTTCCAGATCCCCCCACAGCTGTCGCGCTATGCTTCCTTCCTCTTTTCCTTTATCGGACGTGGCATCTGTACGTGTAGCGCTCCTGCCCGTGTGCATTGACTAACGAGACAGTCTACATTTTCATTGGCTCCATTCTGCTGCACGACCACATTCTCCGCATTATTGCTGGGTCCATTATTGGCCTTGTTGGTGTTGCCTACTGCGTGCTCGAGTTTATGCCGGCCATTGAGCCGCCGGAAAACATGCGGGATGCCGACGGTGGCTGGGGCGCCGAAGTGTAACTGTCGCAAAGTAAAATCAAATAAAAAAAAGACCAAACAGATAGAATACCGTTCATTCATTCGTTTCCATTGAAAGTTAGCAAACCCATACACCAACGCGTCCGTCACGACGCCCTTCTACCATGTATCCATCGCGGATCCTAACATGCTCTATAATGGACGCACCCTCTGCCCCATGGGCGCCAGGGCCACAGTCCCAATGCTGCTCGTTGAGCTTATCGTACACTTTGACTACGTCTTCCCCTGCGGCGCAGGCAATCCGCCTTGCATCAATCGACATGCTCGTCACTGGATTGTCGTACGCATACATATTGAAGATGGTCCCCGTCCGCAGGTCCCATATTCGCACACTGCGGTCCAGGCTGCCTGAGACCAGGTAGTTGTCGTCAAACTGCAGACACGTCACCGGCCCCCTGTGGCCCACCAGGCCGCGACTCACCTGGCCGCTGCGCAGATCCCACAGCTTCACCATGCCGTCAGACGTGCCGCAGGCCAGCGCCACGTCGTACACCTGCAGGGCCCCTACGGATATGGCCGAGCTAGCCGCCCTCGATGGCCGCCAGGCGTCGTTGTCGGCAGCGGACAGCGAAGGGACGGCCGTCCATGTCAGGTTGAGCGTCTGCACGCACCGGCCCTTTTCGATGTCCCATTGCCGGACGGTGCGGTCGGACGAGCCCGAGACCAGCGTCTTTCCATGCAGGCTCAGCGCCGTAATCTCGCCCACGTGTGCCGTCAGCTTGGCCGTCAGACAGTCGTCCAGCGCGTTCGTCTGTGGCGCCACGGGCTCGTCGTCGATGTTGCTGTAGGCCATGACGCCGTCGTCGTCGTCGTGCTGCGACCGCGACGCCTGGCGAGAATGTGCGGTGGCTGTGTGCTGGGCCCGATGGAGGTTCCAGAGACAGACCGTTGCGTCTGCCGAGCCCGTGGCCACAATGCTGTCCTCGATTTGCAGGGCCCGGACGGACGCTGTGTGGCCCTCGAGCTGGCCCATGCAGGCGCCCGTCGCCAGGTCCCAGATGCAGACAGTGTCGTCTATGCCGGCAGAGGCCATCGTCCCGAACGGCGCATCAAAGGCAATGGCCGTGATGGCATCGTGGTGTGTTTCTATCTCGCGCAGACGGGCGCCCCGTTCGAGCGAAGAGAGAGACACGGGGGCGGCCCGTGTGCTGGGGCTTTTGGCCATGGATGTCCTTGTCTCGTGGCCGGACTCGTCGCCTGATATGGCGAGATCGACGTCGAGCTTGGACGGCAGTTCCTCTGGCTCGTCGGCCAGTTCCCTGGCAATGTCAATTTGGCCCTCCAAGTCGTCAAGGTCGATCCGGAGGGCGTCTTCGCTCTGGTCGAGGTCCTCGAGCTGGTTGAGGATCTTGTCGCGCATCAGCGCCAGGCTCTGCATTTTGGCCTCCACCTCGGCAATCTCGTTCTGCGCCATGTCCTTTCGGATTTGGATCGTGTCGAGCTGGTGGACCACGACTTTCTTCTTGTTGCGCAGATGTGCAAGCGTCTCCAGGTCGCCGCTGGCGCTGCCGTTGAGTATGCTCTTTGTGGGCTGCCGCTTGATGGAGGCATGCTCCTCGATGAGCTTCTGTCCTTCGGACGTCAGCTGCGGGAAGCTGGCCTGGAAGCCCTGGAAGAGCGAGTACGAGTTGTCTGCACTGGGAATGCTCCGCAGCATGTCGTCGGACACGTACGACAGCGCCCGGTGGCGGGCATCGCCTGCATAGAGACGGGACCGCACGAGGTCCACGGGACTGGAGCGGGCCAGCGACAAGACGCCACGCTGCAAGTGCGGCCGGCGCATTTGCTTCTGCACCTCGACCATGGCCGCCTGGTACTGCGGCACAGCCATGGGGTCCGATGCCATTAGTTGCGAGGCTGCCGAGGTTACTTTTCTGCCAAACGTTTCAATGCCGGCCGTCTATTTGTCCCATTAGATTGCCATTGAAACTGAGAAAGAGGGGGCGCCTTATTTACCGAGATGATGGACCCTTCGTTAAGGCCGTCCAATGGATGGTCCGCATCAGTCATGAGGCGTAGAGATCTTGCCGTATCAATGGATACAATCTTTTTTTTCCTTTTTTCTTTTTTTCCCCTCTGCTGCCGGCTTGCCCACCTTCCCGTTGTTTTTTTTTCTGCCGAGTTATTCACTCGTGTTATGCTCTCGCTCGCGCATGCATAAGTCGTCCAATCTTATCTTGTCCTCTCCTTTTTCCACTTCTTCCATGGCGTCCGCACGCGACTCTTATGTAATAATGCCCAAAAATCGGGCAGTGTTGGAAGTTGCAAGTTGGTGGAGGTGTGCTAAAATTGGTCGTTGCTCTTGCCGTTTTGTGTCGGATTGAGACCGCCCCTTTCCTGTCGCTTTTCCCAGTGTTCTTTCCGCTGCAAGATGGACTATTCGATTGATCTTTCCGATCCGTCACAGGCCCTCGATCTTGGCCGCATTCGAGAACAGCTAGTGTATGTTTTTTTTAATTACGATCGATACTCGACACACGTGATGCTAATTTATAAAAAAGTCGGCTTGAGGACACCATCACTTTTCATCTGATTGAGCGTGCCCAGTTCCCCCTCAATAAAAACATTTATAAACCCGGTGCCGTGCCCATTCGAGATGCCAACTTATCCCTCATTGGCCGTCTTTCCTTTGGCCTCATCGCACCACCATCCAAAAAATACAGCTTTATGGAATGGTATCTGCGGCAACAGGAAGCCCTCCAGTCGCGCATCCGGCGCTTCGAGTCGCCCGACGAAAATGCCTTTTTCGAATGCGAGCGACGGCCCCCCATCCTGCGGCCCCTCAACTATGCGTCTATTCTGCACGAAAACGACGTCGTTGTCAACAGTGACATTATGAACTATTATGTGAACATTCTCCTGCCAGCCGTGTGCTTCGACACGGGCCGTGTAGACCGTGGCGAGACCCAGGAAAACTACGGCTCGTCGGCCACGTGCGACATTGCCGTGCTGCAGGCTCTTTCGCGGCGTATCCACTTTGGCAAATTCGTTGCCGAGTCGAAATTCGTGTCGGAGAGAGAGCGCTTTACGGCTCTGATCCGTGCCGAGGACCGCGAGGGTCTCGGCGATGCGATTGTCAACAAGGCCGTCGAGAAGAAGGTCCTGCAGCGTATGCGGAACAAAGTGGAGACCTTTGGGCAGGAGGTCTCGTCCGACGGGGTCAGCACCTCGCCGAGGAGCGTCAAGAAGCTCAATGCAGACGCCGTTGTGGCATTGTACGAGGAATTTGTCATCCCCGTTACAAAGATTGTAGAGGTCGAGTATTTGATGCAGCGCCTGGACGAGCCCACGCCTGCCTCGACGAGGCCGAGTCTCTTATCCGTGTGTGGGGCATTGGGCGGTGTCATGGCCGTTGCTGCTGTCGTGTCATGGCGCTATCTACAGCGGATGTAGGATTCCTCATGGTACCGTTTTGATTTTGTGCTAAAAGTAATATGATGAATACGAGATTTACAACCCATTCGACTCGAGATAAAGCATGCTGTTTTATGGACGACAGCATAATATGCACATATCGGGTGTATACACGTGATTGCATTTGTGGATGTTCCAAGCTTTGCAGCAGACGTGCACAGTCCACAGACAATGGTCGCTTTGCTCGAAAGTATACTCCTCCTCGCATTCGCCAACGCAGTGCATGGCCAGTTTGGCTTCTTTGATCAAATGTTTAGAAACCACCAAGAGGCGCCGCAGCCCGAGCAGACACGGATGGAAAACGCACCAAGCGACTCCCAATGGTACCGTCAGCACGCAGAAAACACCATATGCGATGCTTATATATGCCCAGATACCCTAGGTATGTCCCCATTGCAATGAAAAACGGTAGGTGCTTGGCTCACAGCAGCATGCGTTGCCTCCCCCGGCGACTGTCCCTGCCAGTACCCCGATAAGGAAGACCGGATTGCCATCCGTGACGACTACTATATATGCGTCTCTCGAAACTCACAAGGGGATGATGGACCCGCCCGGAGAGTGTCAGAGGCTCGCAAGGGCCTCCTCTAAAACCTGCGGATACATGCATTTGCGATAGATGCATATAAGTGGTGGGTACTATGTACTAGTGGTAGAAAAGTCTTATAAATCAGCATTTCCAAGGGAACGTTTTGGTTATTTGGAACACAGTTGCCATGTCGTTGCAAAGCATCAAGCATGTAGTTTTAGTACGGGTTCCCCAGTTTGTATGAGCGAGAGATTTCTGACCCAGGTTTTATCTGGAAAAGGCGGCGTTGGAAAGTCGTCAGTGACGACACAACTGGCACTGGCACTTTCATTAGCAGGCCATTCCGTGGGCGTCCTGGATGTCGACCTCACAGGCCCTTCTATACCGAGGATGTTTGCCGTGGAAGACCAAAAAGTAAGTCAATCTACCCACGGATGGAAGCCCGTTTCTGTCCACCCTTCTCTCGAAGAAGGGGCCATCGGCCCTCTGTCTGCCATTAGTCTTGGCTTTTTACTTCCTCATCGTGGAGATGCTGTCGTCTGGAGGGGTCCCAAGAAGACGGCCATGGTCCGGCAGTTCCTCAACGACGTCTCATGGGGCGCTCTCGACTTCCTCCTCATCGACACACCCCCAGGGACGTCTGACGAGCATATTTCCTTGGCAGAGACCCTCTTTCAAATCACCACACCCGGTCAGCTTGCGGGTGCTGTCGTTGTCACCACTCCACAGGCCGTGGCCACGGCGGACGTGCGAAAGGAGCTTAATTTCTGTAAAAAGACAAATATACGGGTCCTCGGGGTTGTGGAAAACATGAGCGGGTTTGTCTGCCCGAACTGCAGTGAATGCACCAACCTGTTCCAGCAGGGCGGTGGCCAACGCATGGCAGACGAGTTTGGCGTTCCCTTTCTCGGGAGCGTCCCCATTGATCCTCAATTTGTCCAGCTCATCGAAACAGGAACACCACCCGTGTATCCCGAGGGCACTCGTGTCCATGGAGAATTATTCTTGCCAGGAAAAAAGGCTTCAAAGGACGATCATCTCGTGGTCAAGTATAGAGATTGTATGTTGGAAAGGATATTCAAAACTATATGTAGCGCTTTGGTCCAAAAAGTAGTACAAGTACAAGAATGATAATCAGAATGAAAAAAAAAATCAATAAACGCCCCCCTCCAAAAAAAAAAAGAAAGAAAAAAGAAAGAAAAAACATGCAGCTTTTTTTTACCGGTACGAAAAGAAATAAAAAAGAAACCCCTTCATGTGGACACCTCACGGTTCGAAGCCCATTCGCCTGGGAGCCATACATCGCTGCCAAATGCATCTATATCCAAATCAAATGCATCCAAAGCGGTAGAATTGCCCGGGGATGGCGGTGACATGTCCGACGTATCTACAGCAAGCACTGTAGCTGGCAAGGCCCCATTTGTGATGCCTTCGCTCCCTAGACTGGAAATGACTGCTGGAAAGGTCGAGAGGGACGTTTCTGGCTGCGGGAGCGTCGTTGCTGCGCCCAATGGGTCTAGATGCAGTGAATGATTGGGCTCTGTACCGGTTGTATACAGAGCTCCATTGGACATGGGCTCGAATCCATCACGGTCGGTTGGTAGAGGAGACGGGTCCACGTCCAAGTTTAACGAGTCTAAGGACGTAGAGCTCATCAACTTTACTAAATTCGCACGCTGTTTTTTGGTTAAGAATAGGGAAATAGGAAAAAGAAAAAAAAGGACATACAATTTGAATGGTGGCAGGTGTTGTGATTGTGCGTTGGAGGACCTGCTGGCACAGACTGGCGAGCTCAAAGGGATCACTACCTAGTCTTTCCTTGGACTCCCTACTGACATGGAAAGCAAGACGGGCGCATTGGTAGAGACAAATCGGAAGATCAAGATCGGTTACGGGGACATCAATGTCGGAGACCAATACCACTCGGAACATGTCGGCCATGGCGGCCACATGGTCGACCAGCTTCTCACTGCACTCTTGCAGAAACAGCGGATGCTGTGTCCCGAGGGCCGAGAGAACCGATGGTGGGAGGGCCTCTTGCAGGCCCGCTAAAAAGATGCGGTACAGCTCGCAATGACATTGCTCCCACCAAACATGGGTCATCAGATAGACGCAGAGACGCGGCGAGAACATGCGCAGACGCAGATTGGCCTCGGACCACTGGAAGCTCTCGGGGAGCCGCGCGGCAAAGGCCTCGAGCTCCTTGGCAATGCCATGGACCTGTTCTGGGATCATGGCTACATCTACTTGCTGGTCCAGTGCCGCCTCCTTTGTGTATTTTAGTATACGGCCCCGGATCGACCGTATTCGGACATGCAGAGCAAGAAAGCCGAGGTGTTCAGGCATGGGCAAGGGCGAGCCGTCTTCCTTCTGGGGCGCAGCAAGACTCTCTGTCGTTTCCGCCAGGTTAAACTCGAAATTCCGCTCGTTGCAGGGAAGTTGGATGTTCATTGTCTTGTTCAATGGGAGGGGGTCGCCTGTCTTGTAGGCCCATAGAGAAAAGTCCGAGTAGCCGTTGGCCATGCTCGAGTCAATCATGTAGAGGGCCCACATAAGGCGACGGCGTGATTCCCGAGCGAGGAAACACAGCCGCGGGTTCTCGTGGTTCAATCGAAGCGCAGCCGCAAACCTCGACGCCACGCCATGGAGCATAAAGGCCGACGAGAACCGCCCAGAAAGAACGCGGTAGTGGACAATCAGGACAAGGGCCTGCAGGCCCAGGGTAGAAGGCCTGTCCAGGTTGGACAGCACGAGCGACTCTGCCTCGGCAATGCACTGGTGGCCGAGATTGCCAGTGGCAGGGCCCAGTTCTGTCAGGAGGGAGGTGATGCCGACGAGCGAGAGGAGGAGGGGGCGGTCGACGAGACCAGCACGGTACCGTTGGATGAGGGAGGCGTGGTGGAGAAAGGCAAAGGTGGGGATGTGGTGGATGTGTTTGAAGAACAGGTCGAACGTGCGGATGGCAAGGGGCGCAGAAATGTCAATGGGGACGCCCATGGGGGACACGGGGAGGGACATGGGGTTGGCAGCACGCAGGAGGGGCGTTGGGATGGCCGTGGAAGAGTGGCTGTCGGGGACGTGGGAGAGGAGGGGAGGGGGGCCCTCGAGGGACACGGGGGTTATGAGCGGTGGCAGCGAGGCCTGTGGATGGCCTGGCGTGGACAGGGCGTCCGCAGGAGGGATATCGGCCGGGCTGATGCGTGCTCGCTTGCCGGGACGGTAGACACAGTCAATGCCGAGGCTCTGGCAGCGGTCGCAAGTGGCGCCTCCGGAACAGCGAGCTTTTCTCACGTGGCAGCTCTGGCACGCCTGCCGGGCGCGGCGCCGTGGGATCTCGGGGGACGTGGCCATCGACGGCTGCGAGCTCGGCGCGTCCGCATCGTCGTAGGAGCATATAAAGCCGAGACGCTGGCAGTTGGAACAAATCTCTCGGAGACCGTCGCAGCGAACCTTTCGGGCTCTGCAGATGATGCAGGTGGCGTTCTTTTTGGGAGGCGTGGGGGATCCGGAGCGGGGATCGCCCGTCTTGGCCACACCCGCTGGTTTTTCCAAAGCGTCCATGGCTGTCTCGGGACAGAAGCCTGTGTTTGTCTTTGTCGGCGCAAGAAAAAGCAGGGATACATCGGCGAGTACGCACAGTTCCGGCCATTAGGTAACATTCTAGCTGAGTAATTGGTGCGAAGAATGCGCGCAGAGACGAGAGTACACACATAAATGGTTGCCGTGCAATGCCTCGACGCGGTTCTTTGGAATGCAGAGTGAGGCCATGGAGTTCTTTTATCATTTCTCGCCAGCGTGCAAGATGGATGTAATACATTATTTTAAACCAGAGAAATAAAAAAAGGCTTTTTGTAGTTGTTTCCAATGGGTGCGAGTGACTATGACAACCCATTCAAAGTCGACTTTTCCTGGAAGCCAAAATGGTCGAGGAGCAAGGAGGCTTCGGGGACGGAGGGGGGAGAGATAGAGGCAAAGAAGGAGAAGAAGGCAAAGAAAAAGGAAAAGAAGAAAAAGACGAGGGAGAAAAAGGTCAAGAGAAAGCGGGAAAAGGGCGAGCTACGAGACGCACCGGCCTGGCTGTCTCTCCCCAAGGTGCTCATGGGCATAATGGTGGTGGAAATGGTGTTTGTTATAGTAGCCGTCATTGTATCGGCCCTCGTTCTTGGCGGGACCCTCAGGATCAACGCGCGAGCGATTGGCTTGACACAGAGCCTTGTTCTGATATCCTCTGTATTTAGTGTTTCCACCATGTGTTTTTTTGTGTTTGCCTCCTGGCGAGCCAAGAACCATGCCACCACGGTGAAAATGCGGTCGGTTACCCACCACTATGTCGTAGTCATTGGACGCACGACGCTTACCTTTTGGGCGCTTTCTATCCTAGCCGTGGGGGTTTCCATTGGCGTGGAAAAGGTAAAGAGCGGTCTTTCCGATGGGCTCCTCAAGGCCGACCTGTCGGCGTGTGTGATTAATTTCTGTGGCATTGCTGTGATGCAGTTTGTAGCCGAGAAAGTAAAGGCACCGTTTCAGCTCCTGTGGGTTTCTCCGGCGAGGCCACGGGAGGATGCCAGTGACGACAAGGCGTTGATATCCGAGGTTCTGGAGGATACAGCGAGTGATGGGGCAGGGTCGGAGACGCCGCAGGGGTCGCAGACGCCGCCGTCCGAGTCAGACTCTGCGACAGCAACAGGGGACGCTTCGTCGGATAAAACAGTAAAGGAAGACGCAAAGTCAGACGACTCGAGTCTGAAAATAGAAAAGAAGGAGCCTGACGAGGCGAAAGGAGAGGAAAAAGAAGAGTCAAATGTCCCAGAAAAGGAGCCTGCAGCCGAAGCAGCCCAGCCTGCTGCTCCTGTTTCACATACATGTTCCTGTTCATCCTCGGAAAAAGCAGCTGTGGTGCCTGAGACGCAGCCTGAGACCAAGGCAGAGCCCGTCAAGAGCCCAGTTCCGCCGCCAATACCACCGCCAGCGCCGGAAAAGGTGGAGGTGGTAGAGAAGGTGGCAGAAAAGGCGCTGGTAGCAGAGCCGGTCCCGCCGCCGTTTATTGGGGCGACGGAGGCTGTATTTATTCCACCGGCAGTGATACCAAGGCCGGGGGAGATTATAAAGGAAGCAGAGGCACCGACAGACTGGTCTCGGGCAGATGAAGGGAGCTACAAGTTTTCAGAGACAGTAAAGGCCGTGGGGATGCCTATGCCGGCGCAGTACGGGATGGCAATGGGAGGAGGGGGAGGGGGTCGTCGCCCGCGGATGGTACGGTTTGAGGAGCCGGTGAGGGAGGAGAGCCACCCCAGATTTGCGCCATCGAGCCTAATTGGGGGACCAAGGCCGCTTGCTGGCAAGGGAAGGCAAGAGAGCAAGCCGTATCGGACGTACGGGGCCAGGTCAGACAGGGCAAAGGGACGGGGCCCATTGGCAGAGCATACGGGGGGCAAGAGCTTGTTTAATCAAGCGGCGTTGACGCTAAAGGGGAAAGAGGGAGGAGACAATGCGGTGGAGCGACCAATACAGCTGCCGGGGTCGTTTATCATGTAGAATTATTATTTTTATTACATTTTTTGATTATTGACAGAGGCGAAACAAGTTACAAGAAGTGACGACTGGACGCTGGAGAAGGCTTCCCAGAATGTGATTTGGCGAGAGTGAGGGGGTCTGGCCCACAAAAAAAATAAAAAAAAATGGAAAAAGATTGGAGCCTTGAAGACTCGAGGTTCTCGAGGTCAGGTACACGGCGAAGTACGCAACAATTTTACCGAGCTGCATTCTAAACGTCACACACAAAAAAAAGAAGAAAAAGAAAAAAAAAGATATAAGAAGGTTGAAAAAATTTTACGATCCCCTCCGTTCTTGCAACTTGTTTTTCTTCCAAGAAATTTCTAAACAAGCCCCCAAGTGACGTTGTAAAGACAAACAATCACACGCTATTTAAAAAAAGAGCCCTTTTTTCTCTGTTTTGTGAATGTCAACTCGTTGGCATTACTGATTTTATGAGCTCTGAAGATCTCATGCGCTTCTTGTCGAAACCGTCCAAGTGAGTTTTTGCGTCCGAGCTGGAGCTATATTGTTCTAACCAGAGCAGACCCCGATAACACGACTTTCAACAGAAAGGCCAATTTTTTATAACTTCATACGATACACATCTACTTATCCCCCCCCTCCCCTTCCCCGTCCCTAGCATCCCGGCTAGGATAGAAGCACTCTATAGCTCCCCCCCTTTGAGTGTTGGATTTATCCGCGGGCTGCTCTCATATAGACGAAGAAAAGAATGACGTCTGCTTCTGCGATGGGTCCTTTGAAGACCATCAACTACCCGGTCACGGCTGATTTGGACTCGACGGGTGCCTTTGAGGGCCCGGAGAAGCTTCTTGAGGTCTGGTTTGCGCCGAGTCCGTCGACGCTGCCGGCAACGGCTGCTGTAAAGAATGGGCTCAAGGGCGTCTCGCAGGCGTCGTGGGTAGAGATGCTGGACCTTGTCAACTGCAAGATTCTTAGCAAGGTCCCGTCCGAGGTGGATGCCTACCTGCTCTCGGAGTCGAGCATGTTTGTGTCCCCCCATAAGATTATCCTCAAGACGTGCGGCACGACGACGCTGCTGCTTGGCCTCGAGAAGATGCTGCGGATTGCAGCCACGGAGGCCGGGTTCCCAGGCCCGGATGGCAGTGGTGGCGGCATGGCGGCGCCCTTTCGCGTGTTTTACAGCCGCAAGAACTTTTTGTTCCCAGGCCGCCAGCTGGCGCCGCACCGCAGCTGGGAGCAGGAGGTGGCCTTTCTCGAGACATTCTTCCACGGCGGCAGTGCGTACCAGATTGGCAAGCTGAACGGCGACCACTGGAACCTCTACACGGCGTGCCCGGGGGCGGAGGGCACGGAGATGGTAGACGATGAGACGCTGGAGATTCTCATGACGGACCTGGACGAGGCCAATGCCAAGCAGTTCTACCTCGACCATGCCAGCAAGGCGGCCCTCGGGGCGGTGCGGGCACGGTCGGTGCTGCCGGGGGCGATGATGAGCCGCATGTCGGACAGCACGAGCAGCCTGCGCAACGAGGACATTTTCGACGCGGAGCGCGAGCTGGGCAGCGGCTCGGTGACGCCAGTTTCGGTGGACGAGGCCCTGACGTCGGAGGGCCATACGCTGGGGACGTTTGTGTCGGAGGCGTGCGGGCTCTCGGACGTGTATCCACGTACGCGGTATGGGGGGGCCGCTATCGATGCGTACATGTTTTCGCCGTGTGGGTTTTCGGCGAATGGGCTGGTGCCGGCGGAGGTGGACGGCCAGACCAAGGACCACTACTTTAATGTGCATGTGACGCCGGAGCCGCACTGCTCGTTTGCGTCGTTTGAGACGAATGTGCCGGGGGGCGCGGGGGGGCAGGAGAGCGTGGTGCGGGACGTGCTGGAGGTGTTTAAGCCGGGCCGGTTCAGCGTGACGCTGTTTAAGAAGAAGGGGGGTGCAGAGGGGGCGGGGGCAAGCCGGCAGCTGGATGGGATCAAGGGGTACCGACGCACGGACCGAATCATGCACGACCTGGACGACTACGAGCTGGTGTGCCGGTTTTTTACGCGGGAGTAGTGCTTTTTTATAGTATACGGGTTAGGTAGTTGTAGTTGATGCAAGCCATGTTTGTCTATGAGTCTACTACTAGATGGCGTCGGGCAGACGCACGGCAATGTCGCCGGACTGGGTGATGTAGCGCACCCAGGGGAGGGACGGGTATTGGAGCTGGGGTTAGCACGTAAAAAGAGCAAGAAGGAGAAAAGGTACCTTTGGCTCGGTGATCTTGAGGTAGCGCACCTGGATGCCCGAGGTGGTGAAGTAGGGGATCTCAAACTTGACCTGGATGGGGCGCTTGCCGGCCTTGGCCGAGATGCCGCCCATGCTGCCGCCAAAGCCGCCGGTCATGCCGCCGCCGTGGTCGTCGTCGCCGCGGACCGAGGGCAGGCCGAGCTCGGCGCGCATGAGGAACTCCTTGCCGCCGCCAAACTGCTTGATTTTCCAGACGATGGCGCTCTGCTCGGGGGCGTAGTGGACGGAGCCGATGCTGGTGCGGAAGCGGGGCGAGTCGGCGTCGTCGGGCACGGGGACGATGATTTCGACGTTGTTGGCGGTGCTGCGGCGCTTGAACTGGGCCTTGGCCTTGAGCATGTACTCGATGCGGCTGTTTCCGTGGGCCTCGACGACGCACTCGACCCAGACCAGCGGCTTGACCTGCGTGTTGAGGCGGTAGGACATCAGCTCGAACTCGCCGTCGGGGGGGATGAAGGAGATGGTGCGGTCGTTTTCGAAGCGCGACAGGCGCACGCACTGGTGGAACTTGACGTCCTCCATCTCGACGGTCTTGCCGCGCGTCGTCTTGCCGGTCGTCTCAAACATGACCTTGTCGTTGAGGCCCAGGCGCAGCTCGGGCATGCCGCTGAGATAGCACTTGAGCTTGATGGCGCCGAGGATCTCGGAGCGCAGCACGGTGCCGCTGGCAGACACGAGCAGGTTGAGCGACTCGACGACGTCCAGGAAGACCTCGTTCTTGCGGTAGCGGATGCCCTCGGAGCGCCACGAAACGGCGTTGGTGACGGCTATGGGGGGCCGTGCCTGGACCTCGAGCTTGTGCGACTCCTGGGTGATGTACTCCTGCAGGATCTTGGACTCGGTGGTCTGCGGGTACCCAAAGTCCATCATCTCGTCCAGCAGCTCGTAGATGACCACGAAGTTGTCGCGGATCGACTCTTCCTCGAGGACCTTGAAGTACTCGGTGAAAACACCGACGATTTCGTGCAGGAACAGCAGGATCTCGGCGGCGTTGGTGTTGCGCCGCGTCAGCGCCAGCAGGAACAGGTTGTTGTGCCGGATGTACAGGTAGTTGATGCCCTCGTGCGAGAAGCACGGCGGCACGGCCGACGATTCCTCTTCGGCTTCCGACAGCAGCGCGGGAAAGGCCTCCACGGCCGACATGGGGATGTCGCCGCGGTAGTTGCGGGCGAGCAGGGTCTCTGGTCAGCTACGGCCACTCCGGCACACGCACCTTGCCCTTGAGGTCGAGGAAGAAGACGGCCGATGCCATGTCGATGTTGCGTCCGGCACGTGCCAGAGCTGCCTGTGGCTGAGTCAGGCCGCGGTGCTGGCGCATTGCTGACGCAGCACTGGCCGTAGCTGCGTACCGCTGCGTCAGCACAGTCGCTGACTCATCTCGCCGCAGAGCCTTCTGCTCCTCACCATGTCCCGCCGAGCCGTCTGCGCCGCCCTCCACGGCCCTGCCCGCGCCGTCCGCGCCCTCGTGCCGCTGCGGCCGGCCCTGCCCCCGCTGCCATGCACCACGGGCCTGCGCCACGCCTCTGTGAAGGCCCAGGGCGCCTACCGCGTCACCAACAAGAAGACCATTATGAAGAAAATGGGCGCCAAGCGCGTCGGAGGTAAGCCCGCACCCTCCCGGACGCCCGGCTGACCCTGCAGAGCAATTCGTGCTTCCGGGAACCATCCTCTACAAGCAGCGAGGCACCATTTGGCACGCCGGCGAAAACGCTGCGCTCGGCCGCGATCACACGATCCACGCCACGGTTTCCGGCTATGTCAAGTACTACCGCGACCCCCAGCGCCACCCGGGCCGCCAGTACATCGGCGTGGCCTTCCAGCGCTCCGACTCGCTGCCCTACCCCGCAAACGAGCCCCGCAGACGCCGTCTCGGCCTGCAGGCGGCTCCGCAGCGGCCGGCCCCTGCTTTTGACAACACGACCCGCTCGGGCATCCCCCGGCGCATTGTGCGGCGCTCCGAGACGGTCGTGTCAGACCGGCCCTCCGCCACGGCCGTGGCTGCCAACGCCGCCGCTTCGGCCGTCGAAGCTGCCGAGTCCGCCGCCAGCGACGCTCCAGGACGGCGCGACTCCAAGGCAGCCCGTGCGGCGCGGCGCTGGAACGCCTATGTGCGCATAAAGCGGACCAACCGCGTGCTCGTGCTGCGCGACCGCTACCGCTACGCGGAGCCCAATTATATGATTGGTCGTCTTATGAGCAAGCACAGGCGCATCAAGCCGGGCATGCTGCGCTACGGCAGTCGCCACGCCGTGATGCGGCACCGTCGGCGCACGCACGACGAGCGGCGCAAGCAGGCCTCGGAGCTGCGCAAGTCGCTGGCCGCGGCTGCCAAAATGACCGGCGGCAAGGGCGAAAAGAAAAAGGACGCCGCGAAAAAGGGCAAGGGGAAAAAGCAGGCTAGAAAGTAATATATCGGACTGTATTTGTGAATAAACTATGGAGCCGTTCGTGCGCTGGACAATACTCGTTCCAGGGCTTCCTTGCCATGCCGGGCGGTGGTCTTCGAGTCATTACGGGGTACTCCGAAGAGCACTAGTTGTTGTCTGAGGATTTTATCGCTGCCACCAAAAACAACAGGCACAGTCTGTCGAAAGCTCAGGGCCTTTGCAAAGGCTTGTTTATACCCACTTTGATGAATATTCATCACTTGCAGCTCGCCAAGGTTGGGCACTTTGTCGTCCGGCAAGTTGATAGCCAAAGCTCTAAACGTCACCAATCTGCAGTCGTTCAGACACAGCGTTCGCAGGGATGTGTTCGTCGTTGGGCTACCCCCTATCACACCACGCAAAGTTGCGCCGTTGCAAATCATACTCAGCTCATCATCTGTTAACAAAGAGTTTTGCAGATTGATATGTCTGGCTGTTGACTTGTGAAGAGCCATACAAAGACTTGGTTTATCCGTCTCTCGGCGCTTATAGTAGCTATAGGTAAAGTCATAAAGAGATGAGCTACAGGCTTCGACAACCGTTGCAACAGCATCAGGCTGGAGACGGCTTGGCAGAGAAATAAAGTTCTGAAGGCCCCTGCATGATGAAGCTAGGGCGTTACATACTACATCGTCCTGATCTTCAAAGTCATTCAGCTCAACATGGAGAAGACCGTTGTTCCGTCTAATAAGAGCGGCTACATCCTTTGGGCTCACAGGCGTTCCATACAGCTGCAACGCTATCAAGCCGTGCATGTCCACCGTAGCTTTATCCAATTGGCCCTCTTTCAAGGTAACAAACCCTTCCTTCAGTGCAAGGTGATTCGTCGTGCTTGCATTTTCCTTTATGGTTTTTGCTACATCTTTATCGCTAACATCCCTGATAAAGGCCAATTTAGAAGACATTTCAAAATATTCGAGTGATAAAACTTGGAGCTTTTTTTTCAAAGGAAGTAGTGTAAAGAGGCTCTATTTATGTATTCCATAGAGAAACTTACTGATTTCCGGTTGGTCTATCTCACAAGACCTTGTTTCATCACGACATCCATGAGGGGGCTCTATGATCATAACTTATATTTTTTGACCTATCTGAAAAGCAGGATTCTGGGTGGTATTTATTCAAACCATCGATGCCTGGAGAATGACGGAGGCTGCCACGCTATAAATAAAAATTCCTCCCTGATTCTACTCCATCTTATTGAAATGATGACACAAGCCCAATAAGCATCGATTTTGGCCATTCTAGACCAGCCATTACGTTACTTTTGGCCATGTACTTTTTGCAATAGAAACTCTTTCCTGAAGAGTGCTGCTATATTTTTCCTATTGCTACCAGTACCATGTAGCAATTACGTTGATAAATGGTGCGCCTGCTACTTACAAAAAGAATGAAAAAGAAATCAAGAAAAAAAAAACTACAAGGCTTGCCGTTTCACCTCACCATGCCCATCCTTGGCTTGCTCTGGACTCCCAGCACGTCGTTTCCGGCCCAGCTTTTCACACCAGAGCTCTGCCCATTTCACCGTCTTTTCCAAGACTTTTGACACTTGTAGCAGCATATCCATGCTTTCCCTCGCCAAAGCCAAAGCCATCATGGCATCATCCCGAATCTTGTCGACTTTTTGCATCTCCGTCTGCCGAAACGACCACATTCGCGCCGGCAGGCTGACCAGCTGCCCACGCACAAAATTGTTAATGTTCTCGGGGAGGATCCCACCACAGTTTCGGGATATACTCCGTATCGTCTCCTGCAGCGTGTCCATGACTTCTTTACGCAAATCGTTAATATGCGTCTCCAGCTCTTTTCGCCGAGCCTCCGCTCCAGCATCATGGCCGGTCTTTTCGGGCTTAACCCTGCCCTGCTCATCGTATTCATGCAGGGCCTGGGACAATGGCCCTATTCGCTTGTTGACATAACGCATGCACCATTGGCAAACATTAACACAAAATTTGAGCTTCACAAGGCTCTCTTCCCTCATGGCAACGCCAAGATGCGACGTGGACTTTATCAACTTGATCGGCCACTTGCGATTCTCATCAGACGGCGACGCCATCTCTGGACTTTCTAGTGGTTCTGACACGGACAGCGCGTCAAAAAAGACCTCTTCCTCCTTTCCAGCCGTCTCCTGTAGATGCCGTATTCTGCTCTTATGCTCGAGAAACTGACGCACACTAGTCTCGACACCCGTTAAACGGCTCACGCTCCCAATCGTTTGTCCAATGGGCGTCAGGACATTCTCCATGGCTTCGGCGCCCGATTTGAACGTTGGATATGCATTCTTCGAGTTGGCATACACCTCCTGCGTCCGTGAAATGGGCCGCTTGAAGACTGGATAGGCCGCTATAATCAAATGAAGCAGCGGCTCTGGTTTTTCCGGCACATGTAGCCGAGCTACCATTAGTTACTCTTCCGCAAGAAAAAAAAAGAAGAAAAAACCATACACTGCCCAAGTGCTTCAAGGCCCTCAACGGCGTCCCTCACATTGGGATCGTCTATGCTGACGTTCCTCTTGCCACGAGAAGACGTCGACGGCAGATCATGCCGCAGACGTACAAACTCCTCATGTAAGGGAGCGTAACTCTGGTGGTTGTAAAATTGACTCGCTATCGAGGGTAGAGACGTCCCGGTGACGGTGGCTATCGGAGGCAGCGTCACCGTCTCGGCTGTTGTGCCCCGGAGAGGAGGCAGTTGAGGCCCATGATGAAGGGGGTGTTTCCTTAGGCCGTTTTCAAAGGACGATTCACCATCCCTCATCATTATCGTCAAACTGTGAAATATATCTATGGACCCCCTCCTTTCAGCCACTATAAATCTTTACCAAAAGTATTCTTAAAAAAAAAAGAAGTGCTTTCTTTTCCAAGTGAAGTGGCAGATTCGGTTATTGCGCCAACGCTTAAATGAATTTCACATGTGACAGTCCTTTTCCATACCGCCCATCGACTATCGCAGCCACCCATTGGCTGATACTTGCTACATGTAGATATACTTTGGTTTGCACCCTTCACCGCCTTTTCTAGAAGAATAAAAAAGCGTTTTTTGTTAGCGTTTTTTGTTTTTTTTCTTGTCAACGCTCCCTTTTAGACAGTGCAACCCAATCAGCTTGCCCGGCAGCTTGATCAAACATTCTGTTTGTGATGAACGCTGGGCCGTGGTTGGTATTTTGCGATTCAGTGGCGCGGAGATTGAGTAGTCTCATAAGAACTGTTCAGGTTTGCATATACCTCGATGGTGTCAGAGGGACCATACATTCTTCATCTTTTAAAACGTGCATTGTGTCGTGTCAAAATGTGCCAGTAATAATCCCTTGTCATTGCCATGTGTCTATACATATTATATATGACACAAAGCAGTTGTGAAATTGGCGTCCGTTTAGATTCAGGGTTTACTTGCGTCTTGACTTTTTTGTCTTTTTCCCTTCAACCGTCTGGCTGAGCCCAAGGGTCTCCGGGTCTTGGTTCTTGCGTGGAACTGAACTCGCGCTCTGAATAAGCACGTGCAGCATCATATGGAGGCCTGTTAAAGGTACATAGGTACGTAATGCATCATGTGACACGGCACAACGTTTTGCCCTACGCTTTTTGGCACAGGGGGCTCCACCACCTGGAGCCAATGGAAGCCTGCAAAATCCAAAGAGGTGGGGCGGCTGGACGAAAATTGTGCGCGCCTCTGCGTTTTGTCATCGTTTTCTTTTGCCCTCTTGACAGAACCGTCAACTTCGAGTCTCAACAACAACACCATGCCTACCCGTTTCTCAAAGACCCGCAAGCACCGAGGCCACGTCAGCGCCGGTAAGGGCCGTGTCGGCAAGCACCGAAAGCACCCCGGTGGTCGTGGTATGGCCGGTGGTATGGTACGCTATATTCCTCTTCATTGATGTGGACGACGGGGCCAGCGAGCAGCAGGAGCAGGCCATGGCGTGTTATGGGGGAGAGGGCATGCGCAATGGGAGCCTTGCGCAGAGGATTCTAAGGCGCTGCGGCAGGAGGAGGGAGAGACGCCTTTTTGATTATTTTTTGATGCGTGGAGTGCGGAGAGAGAAAAGGCTTGCTCGCTTCCGCCCCGTGGTCCATTTGTTGCCTACAAGGGATCCCAAGGCTAACTAACGCTTGTAGCACCACCACCGTACCAACCTCGACAAGTACCACCCTGGTTACTTTGGTAAGGTCGGTATGCGCAGATTCCACTTGCTCCGCAACCAGCAGTGGAACCCTACCATCAACCTGGACAAGGTGCGTGTTTCTCGTCATCATGTTGCCGTACAAATTGCTGACTGATTGCAGCTCTGGACGCTTGTCCCCGAAGAGACCCGTGAGCAGTACTTGAGTGGTGCCAAGAAGGACACTGCTCCCGTCATCGACCTGCTGCCCCTCGGCTACTCCAAGCTCCTGGGCAAGGGCCGTCTTCCCGAGATCCCATTGGTGGTCCGTGCCCGATACGTCAGCAAGCTCGCTGAGCGCAAGCTCAAGGAGGCTGGTGCTGTGGTTGAGCTCGTTGCGTAAGCAGAGTTTTTTCTCAATGAAGTTTTTTATAAGACGGGAATGGCGCAATAAAAAAAGGTCAAAATACATTTGCATCATGGTTCATTATAATTTTGATTTTGATTGTATATGGCAGGCACTACATTTATATACACGACGCCTCTCCACTCTTTCTAATTAAAATCGCTTTTCTGGAGGTTTCTTGTCATGGATGGCAGCCTCACAACCAGTCCGTCGAGCTCCTTCTTCATGACCACCTGGCACCCGAGACGGCTCGTTTCCGTCAGCCCAAACGCGAGGTCAAGCATGTCGTTCTCGTCGTCGTCGGGCTCCGGGATTCGGTCGTACATGCCACCGTCCTCCACAATAACATGGCAGGTGGAGCAGGCACACGAGCCCCCACACGCACCTTCCATTTCTAAATCATTGGCCTGCGCAATGTCTAAAAGGTTGTCGCCCGCAGCAACGGCAATCTTGTGCGACAGTCCTTCTTTATCGATAAACGTCACGTACAGCCTGTGTTAGCCAAGCTGTGGTGGGCAGGTGCGACCCGGCTTACTCTTCGCCCGGCTTGGGTGTGTGGACATGGCCGTGCATGCGGAAGGCGCTCGATGAAAAGTGGGCACGAGCCATTGGGCGAGTCACTTTAAGGGATGGCATGCGTACCGACGCCATGGCCGTTCTCCGCAGAGCCGCCGTCAGCAGCCCAACCATTGTTGTGTCTTTCGCATCGGCTCGGCTCTCTTTTTGTAAATTTTTAAAATGGTCAGGTGGTCACGTGGTCTATTTGTCAGACGTAGTTGTAGTAATATATGCACATGTTGGGTTGTTTTTGAAGAGAAGAAATTTTGCATTGCATGCACTGTGAGAAAAAAGTGGCAGCATCGAATCGCAATGAGGGTTGCGTGCATATAATCTCTCCAAAGCAGCTTTATATACACCATATAAAAAGAGATGCATAGAGAAGAATACAACCCACTTCGTCCCTATTACAAGCCTCCTCTGATTAGGGACGATGTTGTTCCTGAGAGAGTGGCCCAGGCGGCGGCCAAGACGGCTGTGAAGACGGCCGTTGTGAGGCCCTCTACCAAGTTTTCGTCGCCGAGTGTGTTTTCCGATTTGGACTATGATTTCTATGAGCCTTCTCCCAATGTCCTGCAGTCTCTTCGGGAGATTGTAGACGAAATGGTCCTCAAATACGCATCCGTCTTGATGGCACAGCCATTTGAAACGGGACGCCTGATCCTGCAAGTGCGGAGCCACCAGGAAGACCCTCAGACGACGCATGCGCCTCATGAAAGCACCGTGTGGGACGAGGACTACGACCCAGACGAGCCCAATTACTTTTCAACGCCCATGCCTCCGGCGTCGAGCAGTCAGGGGCCATTGTCTGCTCCACACGTAGGGCCGACGCCGCTTCATCGGCTCAGTCTGCAAAAGACAGACTCGATCACAGAGGTGATTTCGCAGTTGTGGCAAAAAGAAGGCGTCTGGGGGGTGTGGAAAGGGTCGCATGCGTCCTTTTTGTATTCCGTTTTGCACTCCCTTGTGGAAACATGGTCGCGCAGCATTCTGAGTGCTCTCTTCAACGTCCCTGACTTGGGTGTCAAGGACGACGTCGATAGACTTATAGACGTGGCCTCGCCATACCCATGGGCGTCTTTATTTGTGGCAGCGGCGGCTGCTGTCATGACGGGCGTGGCCTTATCGCCATTGGATTTGGTGCGGACTAATTTGGTGCTAACGCCGTCAAAAGAGGCCAAAGGCAAGCGAAAAGTGATGTCTATGCTGAGGAATATCCCGTCGCTTTTGTGCCCGCAATCCATTATTGTGCCTACTATTCTCCATTCGTTGGTGCATCCACTGGTCAGCTTATCAGCGCCGCTGGTTTTGCGAACACAGTTTAACGTGGACCGGGATGCCAGTCCAACGACGTATAGCATGGCAAAGTTTATGTCGTCTACCGTTGCTTTGTTCGTCAAGCTTCCCTTGGAGACTGTTCTGCGAAGGGGCCAAGCAGCTGTTATAGCCACGCCAGAGTACCAAAAGGCGTGGTCATCGCCAGATAGCAAGGGCTTTGTGGTGCCAATAGGGCCCTACAAGGGCTTGTTTTCTACCATGACGCATATTGCACTAGAAGAGGGCACGTCTGAAGCGGGAAATAGCTCGTTCAAGTATAGTGAAGCCGTGTATCGCCGGGGACAGGGCGTGCAAGGGCTATGGCGGGGTTGGAAAGTGAGCTGGTGGGGGATTGCAGGACTATGGGCAGCGTCCACCATTAACGGGAGTGGTGATGGGCAGTTTTAATGCATTTATGAAATTGGGCACAATCTCGGCTACGAATAAAAAGTTTTGGTCTTTCTCAATGGCTAGCAGTATGTAAGAAGATCTTCGATGTTTAACAATGCGACGCATGACATCATACCCAGGTGATTCATTTGAAGTTCTTATGCCCCACTCTCCATCCGCGGACAGTTGCTTGTCTCCGCGTCCCATAGCTTAGTCATCGCAGTCGTTGGGATGAAGAGCTGCCAAGAGAGCAGCATTTTGTAGGCGAAAGAAGGTACAAAAGAGCTATTACGAGCTTCATAAAAGGATCATAAGGGTGTTTTATAGTCATAGTAGTAGCAGAGTTTGTTTTTTGTTAAAAAAAAAAGAGGAAAAGTAGTGGACGGAGCTTGGAGCCGAAGTCGCACATATTTTCCCCGCTAAACCGACCATTTTTTTGATGCCGAGCAAAGAAGGCTTCTTGAGAATTGGAGTGAGCACGGAAGGATTTATATAACTTTCTTTTCTCGTCTCGTTTTATTCATTCTTTTTATTTTTTTGTTGAAAAGGTGAGGAATAACCATAGTGATCCTCGGTAGTGAACAAAAAGAAGGCGGCGTCTAACCGTTTCCATAGGTACACCAACGCGTGATTAGAGATTGGAGATCTTGAACCAAAGAGTATACGATCCGTTCACCCGTACTTCTCGGCTCCTTTTCCCTTCGTCAACCATGAGTGCGTTTATGATTCGCTCGGCCCGAGCCAAAAGCATCTTGGCGCAGCCACAGCTTGTTTCTATAAAGACAGCTTCATCTCACTCTCCTTTTTCTACACGATCCTCCCATATCCGCGTCCCTGTCCGGGCTGCTGCACCATCGTTCACAATGACCATCCCTGCCCAGCGGTCGGGCATGGCCACGGCAGCTTCTATAAAGAAGATCACAGTGGTCAATCCCGTGGTGGAACTTGACGGCGACGAGATGACGCGTGTGATTTGGAAGGACATCAAGGACAAGCTGATTCTGCCCTTCCTCGACATCGACCTCAAGTACTACGATCTCGGTCTGGAGTGCCGGGACAAAACAAATGACCAGGTCACGTTGGACTCTGCCGAGGCCATCAAGAAATACTCGGTGGGCGTCAAGTGTGCGACAATTACGCCCGACGAGGGCCGTGTGGCCGAATTCGGCCTCAAGAAGAGTAGGTAGTTGTCTATGGGTGGGTGGAAGAAAATAGTGACAGTGTAGTGTGGCTCTCGCCCAACGGAACGATTCGGAACGCTTTGGGTGGCACGGTATTCCGGGAACCCATTGTGATTCCACGGATCCCTCGACTGGTGCCTGGCTGGGAAAAGCCCATTATTATTGGACGCCACGCCTTTGGTGACCAGTACCGCGCCAAGGACAAGGTGATCCAGGGCAGTGGAAAGCTGTCCATGGTGTTTACACCAGCCGATGGCAGTGCACCACAGGAGATT
Organism: Chrysosphaeria jannelii; assembly: GCA_020002325.1. Taxonomy (NCBI): domain Eukaryota; kingdom Fungi; phylum Ascomycota; class Sordariomycetes; order Ophiostomatales; family Ophiostomataceae; genus Chrysosphaeria; species Chrysosphaeria jannelii. The sequence continues at coordinate 81,495 of JAGKRY010000049.1, read as the reverse complement.
GAGGTCTTTGACTTTAAGAATGGGGGCGGTGTTGCACAGACGCAGTACAACACGGACGAAAGCATCAGGGGCTTTGCCCACGCGTCGTTTAAGCTCGCCATTGCCAAGGGCCTGCCTCTGTACATGAGCACTAAGAACACCATTCTGAAAAAGTACGATGGCCGGTTCAAGGACATTTTCCAGGAGATTTACGAAGCCACGTACAAGACGCAGTTTGAGGAAAAGGGTATCTGGTACGAGCACCGACTCATTGACGACATGGTGGCGCAGATGATCAAGAGCAAGGGCGGCTACATTATGGCCCTCAAGAGTACGTGTGGTCGTGAAGAGAGGGAGAGAGGGCATGCTGACAACAGACTATGACGGCGACGTGCAGTCGGACATTGTGGCCCAAGGGTTTGGGTCGTTGGGACTGATGACGTCGGTGCTTGTCACGCCAGACGGCAAGACGTTTGAGTCGGAGGCGGCACACGGGACGGTGACACGGCACTTCCGGGAGCACCAAAAAGGCCGCGAGACGTCGACGAATCCGATTGCATCCATCTTTGCCTGGACGCGTGGCCTGGCACAGCGAGGAAAGCTTGACAAGACACCCGAGCTGGAGGCCTTTGCAGCCGACCTAGAGGCAGCGTGCATCGACACGGTCAACACGGACGGCATCATGACCAAGGACCTTGCACTTGCGTGTGGAAAGACGGCCCGCGAGGACTATGTCACGACGGCAGAGTTTATGAAGGCCGTTGAGCGCCGCATTGTGGCCAGCGTGCTCTCCAAGCAGGCATAGTTTTCTCTCTTTTCTCTTTTCTGTTTCTCCTTCTTCTCCTTTTTCTTTCCTTGTCTTTTTTTCATAGAAATGATGTACAATGTTGAAATAATCTAGTCGGCCGCCGCGATGGGCGTTTTGGCAGCTCCCTCGTCGCGCTCTGCACTCTTTCGCTTTCGTTTTGGCGCACGGGGCGTGCTGGCCTTGGCCCGCTCTTCGTCAGAAGGCCGTTTCCGCTTCCCCTTGACCGCTGGACCCCCGCCATCGCCGTCGATAACGGGAGAATGGGGCGCTTTCTTTGCACGGGCCTTGGCAGGGCCATCCACGGCCTTTTTCTTGCGCGTTTGCGATGGCTTTGGCTGGCCGTTGGCAGCAACAGCGTCGTCCTTTTCTGCAGACGGGGGGACGGCCTCGCCCTCCTGCGAAAACGTCGACTTGGGGGCGTGGCGCCGCAGCCAGTTGTACGCACTTGTGGGGTTTTTGACGGCGACATTGCGAGTCACGACAGAACTGGGCGTTGCGACCATGGACGGCAGCTCGTTCTTGTTGATGGGGCGGCTGTAGAACTCGTCCCAGCCGCCGGGCGCCGGTCCGGCGGCCGCCACGTGCGTATCAGGCAGGTTGGCAAAGGGGGCCATTGTGGGAATCATGGGTGGCGCGTCGTTGCCAGCAAGAAGGGCCTGGCCCGCGACGTTGCGGTCGACTTCCCAGAGATAGTTGTCGACGTCGTCGGCAGTCAGGAACGTCGACGGGCGCTTCGGTGCCTCGTTTTCGGGCATGATATCGCCGAGAAACGACGGCGGCTCGGCCAGGGCGTCCTGGAGGCGTCTGTGCTTTATTGTTTGCAGCAGCGTCTGCAGCGACCGTCGAGGCGGCTCGGGGGGTGCTTCTGTGCAGGCGACATCCGCAAACCGTCGCTGCCAGCCGCCCTCCACGTCGATATCAAGACGGGCTTCTTTTTCCTGTTGTGGCAGCCCAAGGTCGAATCTCTTGGACGGCGGGATCTCCGGTGCGTTGTTCACGTCGACGAGCAGGTCTAGGATGCGGCTGTCCACCGTCAGCACACGAAACACCCACAAAAAAAGACAATAAGACAAAAACATACTCTATCTCGACGGCCAGTCGTTTGCTCGTCTGCAGAGCTGCCATTTCCTGCCGGTGCAGCGTCTCGTTGAGCTCCATTTTGTCATCAAATGCTATCCGCATCTTTTGAAACTTCTTTTTCCACGATCGGTACGGCTTGGTGCGCGGCGCCGGCTTCTCGGCCTCGTCCATTTTGGCGTCGCTCATTGAGTTTTGGTCTTTTTCTCCCCTACGGATCTCGTCAGCTCGTGGATGCAAGCAGGAACGCGCAGACGCCCTTTCTTTTTTTGCGCTGATCGGTACCTCCATCGTACCTAATCAGAGTTATGTAATCACGACGATGTTGGAGCTTGGAAGTTCCAGGTCTTATGTGGGGCGTGGCAAATTCTACATGCCTCTTGGAGCAGCTGTAGGGCAGAGGCTGGGCAGGTGTTGCATTGGTTCATGTCCTTTTTGCGTGCACTTTTCCATCGTTCTGTAAAAATGTCTGAGCAAGCCGTGAAGCGCGTCAAGACCGACGTCAGCATTGCCACGCACAATGGCCATTTCCACGCAGACGAGGCGCTCGCCGTGCATTTGCTGCGCAAGCATGTGCCGCAGTATGCCTCAGCCACGCTGGTCCGCACGCGGGACCCGGCGCTGCTGGACAAGGCGCACACGGTCGTAGACGTCGGTGGCGAGTATGACGCCGAAAAACTGCGCTTTGACCACCATCAGCGCGGCTTTGCAACGACTTTTCCCGGCCGTCCGACGAAGCTGTCGTCTGCCGGTCTCGTGTACCTGCACTTTGGCCATGGCATTGTCGAGCGCCTGATGAAGCAGGGCGCTGCTTCTGTTGCCGACGAAGATGTCGACACTGTTTTCAATAAGATGTATACAACCTTTGTAGAGGCGCTAGATGCCCATGACAATGGCATTGACGTGTACGATCCAGCCCTGATTGCCCAAGGAAACAACGGCAGTGCTATTGAGAAGCGCTTTTCAGACGGCAACATGTCGCTCGGAGCTATGGTGGGTCGCTTCAATGGTTCTTGGAATGATGTAGACAAGTCGCAGGCCACAGAAGACGCCCATTTCGAGGCTGCGAGTGCCCGTATTGGCGAGGAGTTTGACCGCGAGCTGACCTACTTAATCAAGTCCTGGATGCCGGCCAAGGGCATTGTGCATGCGGCCTTTGAGAAGCGCCTTTCCTACGAAGCGAGCGGCCGCATTCTTGTCTTTTCCGACCAGTCATGCCCGTGGAAGGACCATTTGTATAACGAGGAAGACGCTGCTGGTCTGACGGGCGAGAACAATGTGCTCTATGTGTTGTATCCCGACAACGAGCAGCGCTGGCGTGTGCAGTGTGTCCCTGCGTCGGCCGGATCGTTTACAAGCCGAAAACCTCTGCCTGAGGCGTGGCGTGGCCAGCGTGACGGTGTTCTCGATGGCTTAATTAAAGACTTTGCTCCTGAGGGGGCTGTTTTTGTCCATGCCGCCGGCTTTATCGGTGGCCACCGCACCAAGGAGGGGGCTTTGGCCATGGCAAAGAAGGCCCTGGAGTTGTAGTCTTTTGGAAGGGCGTCTGCAAAGAGGTGGTTTTGGGTGCGTATGGCCGTCTATTGATGATTGAACATGTCAATATACAAGGTACATAATCTACATAAAAATTACAAGAAAGAAACAAAAAAGTAAAAGAATCTACAAATACAAAATGGTAACGGAATGAAATCAAAAATTTGATTTTTTTTTTGGAAATTTTTTTTTGAAGACCGTGAAAGAAGCAAAGAATAAGAAACGCCACAACATACGCCTAACCATGTGAAGAAGAGAAGAAGAATGAGAACAAAAAAAGAGAGGAATAGGAATAGGAGAAGGGACTACATCTCCTCGGGAGAGAGCTTTTCAGAGTCGGGAGACGAGTTGTCTTCAACAGCATCGCTCGAGACGCTTTGATGGAGAGAACTGCTGGCTCTTGTGAGGCCACCAAAGAGAGATGCCGGTACTGCTTTCTGGCCTTCCAAGACCGTCACGGCAGGCATCGGCACGGAAGAGGGACCAGAGAGAGAGCCACGGGGCGACATGGACGGGTGAGGGATGTTTTCAGGGAGAGGATGCTTCTCGCCAATGGACTCTTGGTTCTTGCCAACCTTGGCGAGGGCGTAGTCGCCGCTATCAAAAAACTTGCGCTGCTTTTCGACAGGGAGAAGAGGTTTCCTGGGAATGGTCCCATACATTTTGAAGAGCCTCAGTTCTTGCGGCGTCAATTTCTGTTCCCTTGTTAGTCGCTGTTTTATCTGTACCTTTTGGCAGTACATACGGAAACATCAACCTCCGGCTTCTTGACAGGATCCATCATTTTTTTGGAAAGGGTGTAGGGATAACTCTATACGTAAAGGAGAAACGGGAGACTTTTCTCTTTTTAATCTCCCAAGTGACTCGGTGTCTTGGAAGGAAAAAAAAAGTCTACTGATGACAAAAAAATGCGCCTTTTTGACGTGTGTGATGGGCGAGGGGTAACCACGCACTTGTACCCTCTATACATTGTTGAACCGTTATTTTTGTGTCAGGTGGCTCATATTGCATGTCACCCATTATTTTTACCTCACAACACATACCAAATCACTTTTTTTTTACTTGAATCTTTTACCAATACGTTTATCGGTGTCTCTTTTGGGCGTCGTTTTTTTAGCATTCTTTACCCGTAACCGGCTTTCTTGTCGCCGTCACAAACAAGACACCTCATTGCATGGCAGATCACGTGGAATGTGCAACTCTGCGCTGATTGGTGCATTTAGATTACGTAGTCTTGCTTAGGTATGTGTTGCTGCCTTGTATATTCGGTATTAACATGGCGATGCTTTCCGAGGTGAAGGTATGCTACTGCAATACGTGCATGGTATGAGTATGGGCATGGGTAAAGATGATAGTATACGTATAAATAGAAACGGCAATAAAAAATGGTGGCTAGACGGCAGCTTTGTAACTTGACCATGGATTGTGGCAGCTGTGAGCCGAGAGTCATGTAGAGACAACACGCATCCGTTTGCTCTGATTTTTTTATGGTGAATGTGTTCCTGTTTGCAGTGGTCTTCTAGGGAAACCGCCTTTTCACCATTCGGTTTTAGTGAGAAAACGGCTGGCGCCTTCTCTTTACGTCGAAAGTCTGTATTCTTTACGGTGGAAGGCGCGCGTTGTTTCTAGGACTCTCCCCTCCCCCTCTCAAAAAAACAATGGCAGGCCATGGTGAGGTCAAGGAAGAGGCTGTACGAAGGGCGATGCTTGTATGTATAAATGATGAACAGAAGAGTAGAGAAGGAAATTAACAGGGACAGGCTGATCTTGGGCAGTCGCGGGTGAATGAATTTAATTTGGAGGATGGGCAGGGAAGGCATGTGCAGGTGGGGGCGGCAAATGTTCCGCGTCCAAAGAACCCCGTTTCGATGGCAAAGAAATGGATTGAGGCGGTGGATGGCGGGACATTTGACGATGCAGATGCAGACACGGTCAAGGGATTGGCTGTGATTGGTGGTGGCCGGTTGCATGCCGCCTCGACGACTCTCGAGAATGGGCCACTTCGGCATCGTGGACAGTTGAATAACGAGAGCAATGGAGACAGACAGAGGTATGTGCACGGGGTGGGGGGAAGCGGAGCTAATGCAGACTTTTGCCTGTGGGAGCTGGCGATGCACGAGGGCCGTTGACGCGGACGACGTCGCAGAGGGCGTCTCGTGGACGGGGATCGCATAGCCGATCGACTTCTGTGTCGTCTGCGGCGGGCAACTATGCACGGCCTCGGGGACAGTCGCGGGGACAGTCTCGGGCCCGTGAAGCGGACGCAAAGAAGCAAAAGCCGCAGGGCAAAGCGCAGGGCAAAGTGCAGAGCCAGAATGCCAGGAAGCCCGCGGTAAAGACGCCGGTAAAGGCTCCCGTGCAGGCAAGGGCTGGTGCAGAGCGAGGAGGCAGCAGGCCGTCATCGTTGGTGGCCACAACAATGGCTCCTATATTGGCAGGGGATAAAGAGGAGGCCTTGTATGAAGATGAGATTATGGTGCATGATGGACGGGGCTCGGGACGGGGGACGGCCTACTTGTTCCACAAGACGCCGACGCAGGCGGCGAGGATTCTGATCATGTGCAAGGGCAAAAAGTACATGGAGTATCCGATGGGGAGGGTGTTTGGGGTTCAGGACGCAGGGGATATTCTGCACATCCGGTTCCTCGACGAGGATGGACAGTCGACGACGGACATTGAGATGGAATTTGCAGAGAGCACGGCGTTGCTTTCCTTTATGGGGCCCATGTTGCAGCTGAGAGCAGCAGTCGCCAAGACGGCAGCGCAGAAGTCGGTGCCCAGAAGCGAGGTCAAGACAAAGGCAAAGGAAGAGACGGTGTCGATGGATCTGATTGACCTTGGAGAAGAGGTCTCGTCGGCCAAGGCCGCGCCAGTGGCGCGTCTGTCAAGCTACGCCGTGGATCTCGAGTCGCTGTACTCATCGCCGGGACGCACGCACGAGGAGAAGGCGGAGAAGGCGGAGAAGACGGAGAAGACGGAGAAGACGGACAATGAAAAGGTGCTGCAGCTGGCCGACGAAATGATGTGCCAGGCGCCGAAAAAGGCGACGGAGAAGCGTCGGACGCCGCTGGACCAGATGACACAGCTCGTCGAGGACATTTTGCCCAGCTTCGACGAGCTGTGCACGATTGCCAAGACGGTGTTTCCGCTGGACACGCACGAGGCGATTGGGGCGGTGGCGGAGCGCATTGCGAGGACGCAGAGCGCCAAGGACGTGCTGTACACAAAGGCCATTCTGCGGGCCGTGTGGATGTACAGTGGCGGCAGGGGGGCCCGGGTGCAGTATTCGCAGGAGGACTTGCTGCAGCTGCGGACCCTTTGCCTGGCAGACACGAACATAAAGACAGCGCCAAGGGAAAAGACAACGGAAGCAAGCACTGCCACGGAGAAGGAGCGGCGACAGGGCCTTACGGGCTCGCGATGGGCGAGTGCGGGAGAGACGTAAAGGACAGACGTAACGAGACATGGCTTAATTTATCTAATAAAAACAAGGGGGACTACATGTCGGAGGCGACGGCGTGGCGGGAAGTGAGGTAGTCCTCGCCCTCGGCAGCCTCGTAGTCGGCAATGAGGTCGGCGACCACCTCGCGGGACTCGTCAAACTCGTCGAGATTCTCGGAAAAGGGGGCCATTTTCTTGTAGGTGTCGATAAAGGCATTGCGCTTGCGCATGCCGTCGTACTGGCGGGTGATGCGCTTGAAGAGCGTGGCAATGGAGGTGTTGTTGGCCAGCATGAGGCCGCTCACGCGGTGGCTCATGGGGACGTAGGGACTGCGCTTCGTCAGGGCCACCTGGATGCTGGCGGGGCCCCAGGGGATAAAGGTGGCCAGGCGACGCTCGCGGATGCGCAGCAGCGACTTGTGCACGTCGGTGGGGTCGACCTCGCCCTGGATGACGTTGAGGATGGAGATGTAGCAGCTCTTGCGGCCCTTGGCGCCAGGCCCAGAGGCCGTGGAGACCATGCGGTTCTTGGGCTGCAGCAGGCGGCGCATGACGTCCAGCACGGTGGTCTTGCGGACGGTCTTGGCCTGCTCGATCTGGTCGCCGGTAAAGGGCGTGTAGGCGGTCATGAGGAAGTGCGAGCGCGGCGTGGGGATCAGCGACGCCATGATGCTGACGAGGTCGTTGTGCATGTAGCTGGGGTAGCGCAGCGTGGTGGTGCTGGCGGACATGACGGTCGAGACCAGCTGGTTGGTCTGCTGGAACGACGGCTCCTGCACGTGCAGGCGGTCGGCCGCAATGTGCGAGAGGGCGCCGTTGTCGAGCACCACGACCGAGTCTGCGTTCTGCACGAGGCGACGCATGGCCAGGATGCTGTTGTACGGATGGACGACGATATCGCCGGCCGAGCTGGTGTCCGGGAAGACCGAGTACGTCTGGATGACCTTCTTGGGGAAGCGGTCGTTGAGGCGCTCCAGCAGAAAAGAGCCGAGCCCAGAGCCCGTGCCGCCGGCAATGGAGTGCAGAAACATGAAGCCCTCGAGGCTGTCGCTGCCGTCGGCCTCGCGGTCAATCATCTCCATGATCTCCTCGTGCACGCTCTCGCCCGTCTGGTAGCCCTCGCCCCAGTTGTTGGCGGCGCCGACGCCGTTCTTGCCAATGTAAAAGTTCTCGGGGTTGTAGATGTTCTTGTAGGGGCCCGTCTGGATGGAGTTGATCACGCGCGGCTCCAGGTCCACCAGGATGGCCCGTGGGATGTACCGCGTGTCGTCGCTCTGGTAGTAGAACACATCCTTGCGGTCGCTGCCCTCGGTGGCAAAGTCCTCCAGGTTGCCGTCCTGGTTGATGCCGTGTTCCTGGCAGAGCTGCCGCCAAAACTCGCTTCCGACTGCCGTTAGCGCCTCGTTTCCTGCCCGGCGTGCACATACTGCTGTTGCCGCACTGACCGGCCTGCACCGTGATGATCTCCCTGTCCTGTTAGCGCGCTGCACGCCGCGAGGCCCGTCCGTACCGGGGCATGGTTGTTGTCGACGCGGTACGCGGTACGCCCAGCGCGCTTAATAATCGCTGCCCCAGCACGTGGCGCACGTGTGCAGCGCACGTGCCGCGCACGTGCAGCGGCGGCATGGCTGCGGCGGGGCCTGCTCGGTCGGGGCAATGAGTCTTTCGTCGAAGCCGTCTACGCCCCCGCCGCTCCGCAGGGCTGCGCGCTTGGCCGGCGTGCGCGAGCGAGCCGCGGCTGCCGATGCGCGAAACAAGGGCCCGCGCGGGCCCGGCCAACGGGCGCAGTGGTGGGACAGCGACGACGAGGTCGCCGAGATCCGGGCGCTGCGCAACGCAGCCAGACGCCGCGGACAGACGCCCGCTGTGCGCCCGACGGGCCCGAGGCCGTCTGCGAGTCCGTCGGAGGGCCTGGGGACCACGCAGCGGCCCAGGAGGACGGGCCAGGGCTTCCGACTGCCGCATCTCGAAAAGACACGCTTTATCCACGCCACATATCGTCTGATTGTGCATCCTGCGTACGACTATTCGCTAGCGAGGCAGTTTGCCGACGAGCACATCCCCTGGGAGCAGGTGCTGCAGGTGGTGGCGTCGGCAGAGTCGCAAAACACAACGTGTCCCATCTGTCTCGCGGCGCCCGTGGCGGCCCGCATGGCCAGATGCGGGCACATCTACTGCCTCTCGTGTCTCATCCGCTTCATGCACGCCGACAATGCCGAGGAGCGGCGCCAGGGGACCGTCGGCCTTGGCGGCCTGACCACAACGCGCGTCGAGTCGGCCACGCCGGTGCGGCGCAAGAAATGCACCATTTGCGACGACGCCGTGCAGCTGGACGCCGTGCGGCCTGTGCGCTTCCACTCCGGCGAGGAGAGCCGCATGCCGCGGCCCGGCGACGACGTGGTGCTGCGTCTCATGGCGCGGCTCACTGGCTCCGTCACGGCCCTGCCCGCCGTTGGCAGCGACGGCGCGGGCACGGCGGGTCTGCCGCTGCACAGCGATGCCTACGCGCTCGACTATGCGCGGCTGATGCTGGGGTCGCGGGCGTACATGGAGGCCGAGTTCGACCGGGAGGTGCAGGACATTGCGGCGCAGCAAAAGGAAGACGCGCTGCTCTTTGGCGACGACGATGACCAGTGGACGCGCAGGGCCATCAGGGCCATTTCTGTCCAGAAGGAGGCCCTGGCAGCATGGCCGCCAGCGCCGGCAAGCCCGTTGAAAACGACCCAGGAAAAGGACCGGTTTTTCTTTTACATGTCGCTGCCACACCTGTATCTGTCGCCTCTGGACATTCGCATCCTCAAGACACGCTATGGGTCGTTTGACGCCTTTCCAAGCACGCTGCTGCCGCGCGTCGAGCACGTCTCGGAGGGGCATGTCGTCGACGACAGTCTGCGGAAACGAGCCAAGTACCTCGGCCATCTGCCCGAGGGCTGCGTTGTCTCCTTTCTGGAGTGTGACTGGAGCGATGTCGTGCCGTCCGAGACGCTCGCTGCGTTTGGCGACGAGCTGCAAAAGCGGCGGCAGCAGCATGCAAGAAAGGCCGAGCTCGAGGAGCGCAGCCGTGCGCAGTCGGAGCGCATGGACCGTCTCGAGCAGACATCGTCAATGCCACTAGAAAAGCACCGAGACAAAGAGCCATGGGCGGACGAGATGCCGGATCCGTCTGATTTCCAGCCATTGACAACAGACGCGCCGGCATCAACGCTGGCAACGACGGGCACAGTCTGGGGCACGCAGATTGTAGCCTCCGCGTCAGAGCCGTCGCAGGGGGGAGACGACGGATGGCTGGACTATGCCGCCGAGCACCTGGAAGCCCTGACAATGGCGCAGGGGGGTGGTGGCAAGAGGCGCAAGAAGCAGAAAATCACATTGATGAGTACAGGGGGCAGGAGGGGGGTGTAGAGTCAAATTTATTAGGAGAGAGAGAGAGAGAGGGAGAGTTATAAGGTGGCGGGTGTAGGGCCTTCGGCGTCGGAGTCGTCCTCGCTGGCGGGCCGCGAATGGTCCTGGCGACGGCTTTTCGTCATCCACGAACGCACGCCGCCAATGAGCCCCAGGGCATAGCCCGCCACAAAGTCGTTGGCCCCGGGGGACTTGGGCGCTGTAGGGCTGGTGGGGCTGGCAGCACTTCCAGCGCCTCCAGCGCCTGTAGTGTGCACTGAATCTGCCGAGAGTGCACGCTGCACAGGCGACGGTATGCGCAGTGATGGCCGCGGGCTTTGGGGCCTGCTGGTGGGCCAGAACTGGCGCAGTTCGCGGCTGAGCTCCTGGCCCGTCGACGTCCAGTTTGTGCGGATATTGTCGCGCAGATCCTGCACGTGGCGCTTCAGCTCCAGCTCGTTCTTCTTGAGCCAGCTGACATTGAGCTCCTGTCGCGTCGTCCCGCGCTTCAACTGCCGGAATATGTACTTTTCGTAGTCCCGAACAATCCTGTTGTGTTAGCTGTTCCATGCCCCTCCTCGCACACATCGGTGCACACAGCCACCTACTTTGTGATGATGCCCGTCGTGCTGACGCCCTCGGTCCGCTGCGTCACCAGGAACTGCCCTGTTTCCTTGATGGGCCGGTAGATGTCGTCGCCTTCGTCGGCGCCGTAGGGAATGTCGTCGTGCGCCACATAATCAATCTTGTGCGTCTCCAGAAACGCCGGCGTCACAATCCACGGACAGTCCTCCACCACTTCGTCCACCCACTTGCAGTGCCGCAGCGTCTCGGCCCGCTCCTGGCCCGACAGCACCGTCAGGCCCTTGCGTTTGTGCGTCTCGTCGTCGCCCGTGACGCCAACAATGAGATGCACGTTGGGGAACGCCTTCTTGGCCTGCTCCAGCTGCCGCATGTGGCCCAGGTGGAACAGGTCGAACACGCCGTCTGCGTACACGCGCACAGGCCGCCCCACCGGCGGGTCGTTTGTGCGGTAGCCGTTGGGATGGACCATCTGCCCAATCGGCGGCGGCGCCATGGCCTCCTTGGGGGCCTCTCCATTCTGTCCACTCTCCTCATTCTCTGCCATGGGCTCGCTGTCCGTCTCTGCGTCTGCCGGCCGTGGGCGTTTGTTAGCGCCCTCGTCCGGGGCCGCGTCGACATGCTTCCGTTTGCTTCCCACCGAATCAGACGCCATTTTCGAGCTGCCAATTCCGGTCAATTCGGACGAGCAAAGACGAGTCTCTTTTTAAACGTCGAATTGGCAAGGCCGGGAGGAAATCACAGCAATAAAGAAATAAAAAATAGAACAATAAATGAAAAGGATACACGAATCGATAATGGCCAATGCAATTTGGCACAAAAAAATTAAAAATTAAAAATTAAATAAAAAAAATACATAGCGTGTTTTACAGCATAAGCTCCAGCAGAAAGCTGCCTGTCCTTTGCCAAAGTGTACTAAAAAAGGGGCCCCGTTGTGACTTTTGACATGTGAAAATCCCACTTTTTTTTTCAAAAAAACAGCCCTTTCGGCGGGCTCTCAGCCTCTCAGCCTCACACGGGCTCTTCTCACCAGCCGTCCCAACAGTCTTACTTGCATGGCCCGTATATGCAAGGTAGACAAGTAGTAGGTACCTTGGTCACGCGCAGTGCCGTCCGCAGCGTCCCTGGACGGAAGGACTGCTCATGAAACAAAAAGCGGCTGCCCCTTGGGGCGCCCTGGGCCCATATTTCCCCCGCACCCTGCAGTAGTCCAGCTCAGCGGGCATCCAGGACGCCAGGTGCTTGTCCAGCGAGCATCGTGAAACCCCACACTTGCGACAGAGACCCTGCCCCCGCACACGGTGCACCCCCAGCGTCGTTCCTTCCTTTGTATCCTCCCCCTCCCCCACATGGAAGCGGTGCCATACCCACTCAAACGCATTGGGTCCTGCCCGTCGCGACGCCAGCGGTACCGTCCCGTACCGACGGCGATGCAGTTGGTAAAAATAGTGGTTTGTCAGCCCCAAGCAGGCACTGTCCATGGGCTCGAGACAGTCCAAGATGGACAGATGCAGTTCTGTCGGCAAGTCTGCGAGCCGTCGTCGCCCCGACGGTCGGTGGTGGTGTGGTAAAGGTGCATAGTCCATGACCGAGTACGATCGGCGCGGCGTCGGAAGTGGCGATGTTTCGGTGAGTGTCGCCATGTTTCCGAGCCGGGCTGTCTCGGCGACGACGGGGGTGGGTGGGGGTGTTGGGTACGCGTAGGCATGGGTAGACTGTGTTCGCCGTGGTGGGCGGAAAGGGCCATCTTTCCAGGCCGTTTCGATCAAGCCCGTTGGTACTTGGGTGCAGGCAATAGGCCCTTCTGCCATGGCTTGCAAAGAGTTTTCTATTAGAATAAAGGGCGAAAAAGTCGAAAAAAAATGAAAAAGGGTGCGTTAGGGGAATTGTCTTTTTTTGTTGTTCTTTGTTGGCCAGAATCCCTTTCAGGGCCGACGAGAGGAGGGAAAAGATATCCCTGATATAATTCTCTCCAAGGGCCCTTTTTTCTTCATGGTACTATCCTTCCTTGTCCCACAACGTTCCAACTTTTTTTTACCCGTTATCAACGTTAGTCATTTTTCCAAATGTTCCCACATGACCATCTCTCAAGCCGCCAATCCTCTCTTTTTTCAACAAATATCCGAGCGTGACATCTGAGGAGAGTTTATTATGTACAAAAAAAAGAAAAGTCAAACGCCTATAATGCAAAAAGTAAAAAAAAGATCATGATCGGTAGTACTCTTCATCTTCAGCCTGCTGTCGATCTTCCTCCGTCTCGTACTCGGGCTCGTTGTCTCTTGATTCTACTTTTGGTAGTACCTTGGTGTCGCCATTCATCTGCCATGCCATGAGCCGGCTAAAGGCACTGTCCGGATTGGCACTCAAGTCCATATAATGTCCAATTTCGGCCACGCTGCCTTCCCCGTTCAACACAATAATCTGATCCGACCGCTTGATGGTCGACAACCGGTGGGCAATTGATATGGTCGTCCTCTGGCCCCGTAAAAGTGCCGTCAGTGCAGCATTCACGAGCGTCTCCGACTCTGCATCCAAGGCAGAGGTGGCCTCGTCCAAAAGAAGAATGTCAGGGTCCTTGATCAACGCCCGTGCAATGGCAATCCGCTGCTTCTGGCCCCCCGAAAGCTGGGCCCCACGGGGTCCCACCATGGTCTCCAGTCCATCTGGGAAATCACTGATGAACTGGCAATTGGCGCTCTGTGCAGCCGCAATAATGTCAGCCCGCGTTGCATCAGGCTTGCCATAGCTAATGTTGTCTGCAATCGAGCCCGAAAACAAGACGGGCTCCTGCGACACCACGCCAATGCGGCGACGCAACGACTTGGCATTCAGCGTCGCCACATCCTGGCCATTGATTGTCACTCTGCCAGCTGTCGGGTCGTAGAAACGGAGCAAAAGACTGGCAATTGTGGACTTGCCGCCGCCCGACGGCCCCACGATGCACACATTGCTGCCCGAGGGAATCTCAAAGTCGAGCCCATTGAAGATGGCAACGCCAGGACGCGTCGGGTAGGCAAAGAACACATTGTCGAACCGAATAGGACCCTTGGCCGATGCAACGCGCCGTCCAATGGTCGGCTTGATGGACGGGGTCCTGTCGAGCAGCTCAAACAGGCGCGAGGCAGCACCAGCGCCCTTCATCAACTCCGAGTAGAAGCCAGAGACGCCAAAGAGACTGGACCCGGCAAACGCCGTGTACATCATAAACGACGTCAAGTCGCCAACCGTCATGGCCCCAGAGCGGACGAGGTTGCCACCGACAATAAGGAGGGAGAGGATGGTCATGTTGCCGAACCAGCCGTTGAAGCCAAAGTACGTGGCGGAAATCATGGCCTCGCGGCGGCCAAGGCTAAAGATTTTGCGGATCTGCGTGCTGTAACGGCCCATCTCCTGCCGCTCCCCAACAAAGGCCTGGCTCGTGCGGACATTGCCCAGTCTTTCTTCCGCAATCTTGGTGAGGGTGCCGAGATTGCGCTGGATCTTGATGGACACAGACCGAATGACACGGCCATAAAAGATGGAGCCAATGGCAATGGGAGGGAACATGATGAGCAAGATGGACGACAGCTTGGGACTGAGCCAGAGCATGGCACAGAGCCCAGCACCACCACTGACCAAGGAACGCATGCCGTCGGACAGGTTTTGCGTGACGCTTTTGCCAACAATGACCGTGTCTGAGCTGAGGCGCGAGATCAAATCGCCCACCCGGTTGGCGTCAAAGAACTCGGCGTCCTGGGTGAAGGTGCGGCGGTACAGCTGCGCACGCAGACGGGACACCACGCGCTCGCCCACAATGCGCAGAATGGCAATGCGGACGAAATTGGCCGCCGCGCCCACAGTCAGGAGAACACCAAAGGCAGCGAAGAACTGGGTGGTCGAGAGGCCGTAAAACGACACGTTCTCGCCATCTTTCGTGGCCAGATCGAGCAGACGGCCAACCGAAAACGGAATCGACATGGACACGGTAGACGAGATAAGCAAAAAGGCAAAGGCCGCCGACAGCCAGCGAAGCTCCGGGCGGGCAATGCGGACGAGGCGCCACACCTCACTCCAGCCGGCCTTGGCCTGGGACTTGCCCTCGCGCGAGAGACGGGCCTGCAGGTTGATTTCCGAGGCCTTTTCGGCCTTTTCCGAGCGTTGGAAACCGTGCTTGTCGAGGTGCGTTGGCGAGCGAAATGCAGGCGTTGAGGACAGCAGACGGCGCGCCGACGCAAGAGGCGACGCAGTGGCACACGCAGAGGGGCCAGAGGGGCCAGAGGGCGGCCACGGGGCTGCGCACGGCCCGGACGGACGGCATATAGGCCGGGAAGATGGCGTCAAAGGGCCGGATGGCATTGTGGCGAGCGGACGCTGCAGCAGGCTCTGGTGGAGGCCCAGGCCCGGACAGACAAGGCGGACCGGGCCGGCGGGACGTCCACGGCCCAGCTGGCACATGGCTTGGCGCCGCAGAACCCCGGACATGTTGTTGGCGTGGTTGGGTGCAGAGCCTGCTGTCTTAGTCATCCCATCAGGGTCGACTTAGTCATCATTCTATACAGACCCACTTGTGCAGTTGTGCCGTTGTGCAGTACAGGAGTGGGTCGCACATGGCGTAGCCGTGCCTCTTACATCATACTACATTGGCAGGTATTACACAGCAACCTAACGGCGCGCGGGAGGGCTTGGATCATGCGTTGTGCGTCTCTGTGAGCATGCTGGTGGCCTGGAAGAGATTGTAGAGTGAAAACGACGCGTCGAATAATTCAAAATTTGCGCGTGAATGGTTTTTGAGGGGAGAATTTGCGACAGAAAAGGCCGTGTATAGCGTTGAAGAATGCCGCCGACAGTACCGGAGACGATGGCGGGAGATGCCGATGTGTCCGAGGGCCCACCGCAGCTCGCCGCGGACGATGCAGACGGCGTCGATGGGCGCAAAAAGAGAGAAAAGGGGAAAAGGGGACAAAAAGGGGAAAAGGGCAAAAACAAGCACAAAAAGGACGACGCCGACTCTGATTCGGAGCAGAAGCCCACAGACTACTTCAACAACGGACGGCCGCACCATGCAGACGCGCCGAAGAACGTGCAGTTCAGCGAGGAGGCGCCGGACAAGACGCGGCCTGCCAAGACAAACAAACGGTTCATTTCGAAGCTGAGATCGTTCAGCGGCTCGCCCATTCGCTACGACGCAAGCCCTGGCGAGCCGGTGGCTGTGGACGCCGACCACGATGCGGATGCCGAGGAGACGGCTGACGAAGACGCGCCGCGGCCGTCTCGGCAGAAGAAAAGAATGAGCCTCAGGCCACGCTACCGCTCGGCGCAGTCCCTCGGACGGTTCCGTTCCGAGGCCGTGGCCACGCCTGGCTCGCCTCTGGGCCATCCGTCGGCCATCAACGACCCCGAGACGGTGGCTGGCTTCTCCGAGGGCGAGGGCCGTGCCCGGCTGCAGCGTCTGGCGCAAATGAAGAAGCAAAACAGCTCGGCCATGCGCCGGGACGACGCCGTGTCACCGCGACGCTTCTCGACGCTCAACTTTGGGCACATGCGCCGTCTGAGTGGCTTCGGCGGCTCGCACGGCACGGGCACAGTTGCTCCTGGGGGTGTTTCGGACGGAGAGGCAGCCACCAAACGGCCGTTTTTCCCGGCAGGAGAGCGTGCCACGACGTACGGCGCACAGAAGTGGCGGCAAATCAAAAACACAATGAAGCTGTTCCGCCAGAAAAAGGACGACAACTTCGACTACAGCAAAAGCGCCGAGCTCATGGCGGAACTGCGTGCCGGGGCACCCGCGGCCCTCATCCTGGCCAGCATGATCCAGCGTGACGAGCACGGCCACAAACGCATCCCTGTTCTTCTGGAGCAGCTGAGGCTCAAGATTAGCGACAGCACGCCGGCCCAGAGCAGCGACAGCGAGAGGCACTGGCTGTTTACCATCAATCTCGAGTACGGCAGCGGCCCCAGCTGCATGAAGTGGACCATCCAGCGCACCATTGCCGAGATCATGGAGCTGCATTTCAAGTACAAGCTCGCGCGGAACGAAAAGTACATCCACGCGCTGCCTGTCGGCCGAGCAAGGAACCCCAAGCAGCCACGCTTCCCTGTGTCTGCGTTCCCTTACGTCCGCAGTCTGCGTGGCGTCAAGGTTGAGCAGTGGGACAGCGAGGCCGAGGGCGAGGACGACAACTACCCAGACACCGACGCGGCTGCCCCTACGCCTGCAGCAGAGACAGCACAGCCTGCCGAGGACACAGAGGTGGAGCGACGCAGCCGCACAAAGAAAATTGGCGACGCCCTCGGCCTGACGCGGCGGTCGACGGGCATGGCGCTGCAGAACGACTATGCCAGCCGCCAGCAGCGTGTCCTGGAGCGCTACCTCAACCAGATGGTGCACTGGCTCATCTTCCGCGCCGACAGCAACCGGATGTGCCGCTTCCTCGAGCTGTCGGCCCTGGGCGTGCGTCTCGCTGCCGAGGGTAGTTTCCACGGCAAGGAATGCTTCCTGCACATCCAGTCGTCCAAAGGTATTGACTTTCGACGCGTGTTGACGCCGGGCAAGGTCATTGAGCGGCACTCGCGCAAGTGGTTCCTTATCAGGCAGAACTACATTGCCTGTGTCGAGTCGCCCGAAAACATGAACATCTACGACGTCTATCTCGTCGATCCGCACTTCCAGATCAAGCGGAAGGGCCGGAGGACGTTGGGGCCGTCGGAAAAGGGAAAGCAGCGTGAGGTGGCAGATTCCCACGTGTCGCTCTCCAAGCACACGCTGACGCTCCTGACATCCGAGCGCAAGGTGAAGCTCTGGGCCCGCAACCAGAACCTCATTTCCCAGTTTGAGGCGTCGATCCGCGAAATGGTGGCCCAGACGCCGTGGGCTATGGCCAACCGCTACAAGAGCTTCTGTCCTATCCGGAAGAACGTCTTTTGTCAGTGGCTTGTGGATGGCCGTGACTACATGTGGAATGTGTCCCGTGCCATCAACATGGCCAAGGACGTCATCTACATTCATGACTGGTGGCTAAGCCCCGAGCTTTACATGCGCCGCCCTGCCTGCATCAGCCAAAAATGGCGGCTTGACCGTCTCTTGCAGCGCAAGGCCGAAGAGGGCGTCAAAATCTTTGTCATTGTCTACCGCAACGTCGAGGCAGCGATCCCCATCGACTCCGAGTACACAAAGTTTTCTCTCCTCAATCTGCACCCCAACATCTTTGTCCAGCGCTCGCCGCACCAGTTCAAAAAGAACCAGTTCTTTTTTGCGCACCACGAAAAGATTTGCATCGTCGACCACGACGTGGCCTTTCTCGGCGGTATTGATTTGTGTTTTGGGCGCTGGGATAGTCCCCAGCACGTCCTAGCGGATGACAAGCCCACTGGCTTTGAAGAGTCGGAGCTTGGCGAGAGCGTGCCCAAGGATACAGACCACACGCAGCTCTGGCCTGGCAAGGACTATTCGAATCCTCGAGTGCAGGATTTCTTCAGCCTCCGCGAGCCGTACAAGGAAATGTACGACCGTACGAGGGTGCCCCGCATGCCGTGGCACGACGTCGGCCTGCAGGTTGTCGGGCAGCCGGCGCGTGACCTGACGCGTCATTTTGTCCAGCGATGGAACTATGTGCGCCGAGGCCGCAAGCCAACGCGGCCCACGCCCTTTCTGCTGCCCCCGCCCGACTACCGGCCAGAGGACCTAGAGCGCTTGAAGCTGGATGGGACGTGCGAGGTACAAATGCTACGTTCTGCATCGACCTGGTCGCTAGGCATTTCGCACGTTGAATGCTCGATCCAGGAGGCGTATATATCCATGATTGAAGAGTCGGAGCATTTTGTCTACATGGAGAACCAGTTCTTTATCACAAGCACCGAGACGCTCAACATGCGCATTGTGAACCCCATTGGCGATGCACTTGTGGACCGTATCATCCGTGCCCATGAAAACGGCGAAAAGTGGCGCTGTGTGGTTGTGCTGCCGTTGATGCCTGGTTTTGAGAGCAGTGTAGCCGACCAGGAGGGCACGAGCGTGCGTTTGATTCTGCAGCTGCAGTATCGGAGCATATGTCGTGGCCCCGATTCTATTTTTGGACGTCTGCGGGCAGCCAATATAGAGCCGACCGACTATATTGAGTTTTATAGTCTGCGGCAGTATGGGCACATCAATAACAAGACGACGCTCTCGACGGAGCAGCTGTACATCCATGCCAAGACCATTATTGTCGATGATCGCGTGGCGTTGATTGGCTCTGCGAATATCAACGAGCGGTCGTTGTTGGGAGACCGCGACTCTGAAGTGGCTGCCATTATTCGCGACCGGGACATGCTGAGTGGCAAGATGGCAGGGGAGCCGTATGCAGTGGGGCGGTTTGCGCATACGCTGCGGATGCGGTTGATGATGGAGCACATTGGGCTGGACACAGACCAGATCATCCAAGAGGCGCAGCAGGAGTATGATGACTTTGTGGATGAAATGAACAGTATCTACAGCAGCGATGGGCAAACGGCAGATTCTGAGCGGCAAGAAGCAGCGGAGATGGCCAAAGGGAAAGAAGTCGTGCAGGAGGCGCCGCCCGTGAGGGTTGTGTCTTTGGACCTGCCGCATGCAGAGCCGGCGCGGCGAAAGTCGTCGAGCACAGAGGTGGATCGGTTTATGGCGACGATTACGCTGGCGGATATTGTGCCAGAGTGTGTGGTGGACCCGCTGGACCCGGCCTTTTACGAGGGTGTATGGCGACGGGTGGCGGAGAACAACACAAAGGTGTACCGACGGGTATTTTGGTGTATGCCAGACTCGGAAGCGACTAACTGGGCCAAGTTTAGGGAGTATGAGGAGAGGAACGCGTCCTTCCAGGAGCTGGCAGAGGCTGAGGGCCGACGCCGGAATGGGCAGACGGATGTGGTGGAGAAGACGCCTGTAGTGGCGGCTGGTGGCGAGCAGCAGCAAGGAGAGTCCCGGCCGGGGACAGGGCTGCCTGAGAATGAGTCTACGACGGTCGTGGGGTCGATATCGACGGGTCCGAGTGTGGCAGGGCCTTCCCATGTGGCTGGTATGACGGAGGCGAGTCCAGGGGGCGACGTGGGTGCAGAGCCATCGATACCGCCCCCTGTAGCAGCAGCGACGAGGCGGCGTCGACGGACGGGGACGAAGTCAGGCCGAAGATCAGATGAAGTGTTTACACCGGCGGAAGCGGACCAGGTGATTGAGCTAGTGCAAGGTCATTTGGTAGAGTTTCCGTATGATTGGCTTTCGGTGGAAGAGGCGAGTGGCAATTGGCTGTACCAAGTCGACATGGTAGCCCCATTGCAGATATAGTAAGTTTTACGTTCTTCTTTCCTTTCGTTATGGATGCTAACATTGAATAGTAACTAATTCTCTCTTTACTCTTCTTCATATATTTTAGATCTTCTTTTTATTTCATGGCGGGGTAGGAGTTTTTGTATGGTTTTTTTTGTAATAAAAGAATATGTATATCGCCTTTATAGTAGGGCCTTGTAAAGGAAAAGTGGAACTAAAGTGGAACTTTTTTCCCCTTGAGTTGCGCGCTTCTTTTCTTGCTAGTGTGCCATCACCCCTGTAATGAAGTGGCGTGGGAAAAGAAAAGAAAAAGGAAGGAAGAAAAAAAAAGAGGAAGCAGCAAAATTGAGGTTGGAGAAGATGGAATGTTGGATGGGTGAAACATGAAGGCCAGCGCAAAATCATACCACATTTTCCATAACGTCGGCGATTGCGGACAAGAAGGAAAAGGGAAAGGGGAAAAGGAGTAAAAATAGAAAAGAAGGAAGAGAGAGAGAGAAAGAAAGAGAAACCTCCTTGGGCGGATCATTACAACCACAACAGCAAAAAGGGGATTCTGTTGGTTGGAAGGGTACACGGTAGGCAGCCAACGAAAGTTTTAGCAAAAAAAAAAGAAAAGAAAAAAAAAGCAAGAAGAGGGGTTTTTGTTGAACCAACATGGACATCCCATGAACATGTTTGAAGTACATAAAAAAAAAGAAAAGGAAGGAAGGAAGGTTTCTACATGGTTCTAGCCAAAGTGTTTTTTTGTTTTTTTTCTCTCTCTCTCTCTCGTTGAGTAGAAAGAGGGCGAGGGGAGATGGAGAGACAGAGAGGGTGCCGCCCCCGAGGGCAAAAAGAGAGTGAAGCACTAGCGTATTATTTACTTCCTTGTCCAGCACAGTATCCTCAATGGGGGGAGAGAGAGAATAGACCAAGTGAAGAAAAAAAGTGGGAAGAAACAAGAACGAAAAAAAGAGCCATGATTGCCCATGGATCACCAACGTTGGGGACGCCCCCACAAGGTATTTTTTTCCAATGGAAGGATGAAAAGGTTGCATGAGAGAGGGGTGGCATGAAATGCAGCGAAGGAAAAAAGAAAAAAGGAAAGAAAAAAGAAAAGGATGCATAATATGGTGGGAGGACAAGTGAAAAGGCAAAAGGGAAAAGGGAAAACATTTCATTGTAAAATGATTCATATAGAGTATATGGATGATGTTGCAAGGTGTATGAGATGCTCAAAGAGAGAAAAGGTCTTGTGTGTTGGAGTAGGGACCTTGTGTCCAAGAAACAAAAACAAAGTTGCATCCATTGGTTTTAGTGTTCCCTATTTTACCACCCAAATTTCTTTACTTTTCTTTTGTATCCCCTCTTGTTTTATTTTGTTTTTCTCAATGGACGATGTCCTTGATCTCCCGGCACCATAAATCCCTTGTATCCGCGTATACGAATACATTTCCTTCTTTTCCCCTTTCCCTCTTTTTTCGTATGGTAAAAAGATGTGGGTATTTCTTATTTGAGTGGATCATCTTTTCCTTCATGTTCCCTATTCATACGAAATGATTTTTTTTTCTTCTTTTTCTTTCATTCTTTCTCTTCGTCATCGTGATGAGAGAAGCATTGTGGAGCATGCCGTGGATCTGCGGCGAGGGTTTTCTTTTCTCCAGTGTCTCAAAGAGGAGTATGTACAATGTACTGTTTCGAAAGGCAAACTCCAAGAGTGGATACAAACACATCATGTCTCTGATCGTTCCAGCCGATGATGACATTTTTTTCTTTTCTTTTTTTTCTTTCTTAGACATTCTTGAAGATCTGGACTCGCCAAATATGCCCAAAAGAGGGATTGAATATGAAAAAAAAGAATCATACAAATAGTCTCATCTTTTTTTTTTTCATCCACGTCTTGACGTAATGGCCCCTCTACTCTTTGTGGAGCATTTTTTTCTTTTTTACCCTTTGGCCTTCACCGGTTGAAAAAAGGGTACATAAAAGGTTCTCCTTATTAATCATGGAAGATCGACATTCTTTTGCCATCATCATGATTCGGAGGAATACTCTTTTTGTCTAGCCCTTGGTCACTGACGAATGGTTTTTTTTTACATAAGTCATAGTACACACTATTGTAGTAGGCCATCTTTTTTTAAAAAAAAAGCAGAGAGCCGTTTCCAATGGAGTAGGCTTTATGGAGGTTTAGGGGGGGGCGAAGGAGGACGAGGGGGGCCAAGCCCATCTTTGTACGCGTGTACATACACATATCCCGCATGGTGTAGTGCCCCATCATAAACCCGAATGCGAAAGGGTCTGAGATGACCAAAACATATGGAAAATGACCGTTTAATTTTTTTGGTTGCTTTTTCATTCTCAGACACTACTTTTTTTCACCATGATAAAAAAGGATCCAATGCCCGCCCATAACGGTTTCTTTGTAAAACTTTTCTATAGACTATACAGAGGCAGCTGAAAAAAGGTCATAGCAAGGTTGAAGGAAGTCTAATGCCGTTTGAAAGACTATTTTTTTTTTCTTTTTTTCTTTCTTTGTGACGGATAGAATTCATAATGCCGAGAGGATGGCTTTCCTCGTACTGAAGAATAGATCCACCTAAGATGGCTTACCCTTTATTTCACCATAAATTTTATTTTTCAGGGTTGAAGAAAAAAAGGAAAAAAAAAAGAAAATAAATATGTGGAATGGATATACCTCTGCGCGGATTCCACCTCGATATGGAAACCGTTTTTTTCCATTATGGTCGTTTTGACAAATACCCACCAACACGAACCATTTTGTTGCATTGGCGTTCTCCAACAAAGACTTCTTTCTTTTCTATCCTTCCTTCGGTAAGATGTCCTTTCTACCTCTAACCTATACCGAAATGACCTTGACATGGAAACGGCAAAAAAAAAGCATCAAGAGTTTCTGGCTTTTTTGGGACCATCTTTTCTTGTCTGTGTCTTGGCGCTTTCCCTTTCTCACTTTCTCCCTTTTCCCTCTTCTCTCTTCCCTTTTTTCCGTTTTCTTATCTCATTTTACCGTTTCTCTTCTTCTTCATTTTTTTCTGTTCATATGTACATTTTTTTCCCCTGCTTGGCCTGAAGAAAGACCCGCCTGCAGTTTACCGTTATTAGTACATAGCTCTCTCACTAGAAACTTTTTTGTATACATTAGGACTAGAGAAGCTCACAGAAAAACAAAACAGGAGCACCTTGCCCCTAGAGCTATGTAGCATACACGCTAAAAAATAGTTGAGTTGAGGCCTGTATTTACATATCCAAACTCAACAGGGACTTCTGTTCAAAAGCAAAAAAAAGTAGAATACGTCTTTATGCATTGCATGGCATGAGCATTACAGGGAAACCAAACTCATACATAATAAAGCATATGCTAAAAGAGGGAAATGTAACTGTCTTGGAAAGTTGCATGGATGCGCTGGCGTGGAAATAATTGTGCGTAATCTTTTATTGATTTTTTGGGCAACCCCAATTTTTTTCTCCTTCAACATATATCTCCATCTTCATCCGATTTTTTTTGTTTTTTTGGCATTGAACATGGAGCCTTTTTCGAAATGATAATGAGACAAGAAGGGAAGAAAAAAAATACAAAAAAAGGATGTGCCACGTAACGTAAACCTTGAGTAGATCAGCCCCTTGAGCCGCAAAAGGGCAAAGCGGAATTTAAAAAAATTCAAATAAAAAAAAGCTTAAAAAAGAATGACAAAAAAAAAGAAATGTCTCAATGCAATGGCTGCCGCCCATTTCTTTTTCTTTTTCTTCCCCGTCTCGACCCCCCATTTGCTTCAGTTCTTCAAGAAAACAACACCTTTTGGTTTCTTTTTTTTCTTTTTTCCTTGCCCTTGGAATACGTAGCAAAAAACAAGTTCTAGACAAAAAAAAGAAACAGGATGGCTCCTCCTTACCAAGGTCTTTTTCATACGGATCCTCATACTAACAAGAAATGGGAACTTGGAGGGGGAATTGGCTTGAAATGGGCTATTGAAGAAACATGAAAGGCACAGATTCATGATTGCAAACTCAAAAGCGTGTCCCGCGTCTTGCCCTGATGGTTGGGGGCCAAAAGATGGGACGGTGATTTTCTCAAACGTGATGCTGGTTGGCTTAAAATTTGACCCCCCCTTCTCCCCTCCTTTTTTTCAAAAAAATAAAAAAAATGACTTCATGTACATTAAATTTTCTCTCATGGCGGCCTTCTCCACATAGTTATCGCTATACATATCATACATTGCACCCACATCCATTTTCCCCCTCCCTCCTTTTTTCTCTCTCTCTCATTGTGAAGGTATTACATATTTTTCTCTAGGATCGAGCCACCTAGGTTATTTTCACAGTGGCTACTTATGCAATTGCAGTGTGTACAAAATACATTACTCACCAATTCGAAATTGTATACCTTAAGCATCCATTTCTTAGTAAGTAGTACGTTTCCCCTCTTCTCACTTCCCCCTCTTTTTTTCCACGGTCAAGCCAAGGTAGGTATGTAATCAATCCAGAGGATCTGTCCATGGAAGCTTCCTAATAGTCTTTTTTTGTTTTTTGCTATACGATGTGCCCTGGTACACGGCTCGTTTTTTTTGCCTTTCAAGCAACAAATGTCAGAATGAGGGAAAAAAATCCGAAATCAAGCCCTCCTCCTTTCCTTTCAAAAAAAGTCAACAGCTCGAGAAGCTTTGATCTACTGACATGTTCTACTTGAACCGGAAATATTCCGTACCTCAATGTATTTTGTACTTGCCTGACCTATGCCGCTCTTCCCAAGCCAATAGAAAAAAGAAAAGAAAAAAAACTCCCACAAAACGAATGCTAAGCTAATTACAAAAGGTCAAACGCTTAGTTTGCGGATACAACAGAGAGAGAGAAAGAGAGAGAGAGAGAGCAGGGGACGGACAAAACGACGACAAGAAAGGAAACGGAAAGAAGCCTAGAAAAAAAGTAAAACAAAAGGGGCCAAAAAAAAAAGAGTGAAGAAAAAAAAAGGAAAAAAAAGGTTGATTGACCTGCTAGGTTGTTCCATATATACCCGCTCACTATCCATGCTCAGATCTTTACATTTTGCAGCAACCAAGATTTACCAGTTGGAAAGTACAAAGTACACTCACCTCGGAAACTACTTTTAAACAAAGTCACACACTCGCAAAAAGAGGGTACATTTGTAAAAGATTTCTAATTCCCCTCCTAGTCCATGGCTAGGTTAAAAGGGCGTCTTTCTTCTCTTCCATCGGATCTTGCAAGCTTCTCAGTTCAAAATGACATCGTTGAGGCACATTCTGGCCGACGATGATGAGGCAACTCATATCAACAGTGAGTACTTTCTTTCGTTCCTACATGCATTTTATTTTTTCTTCTCAAAATCTAAGAAGCATTTGCTCTTCCATGAGAACAATAAAAAAAACTAATGATTGTTAGGTACAAATGAGGCGCCATATCACTCATCGTATGCAGGCCCAATGTCTGAAACAAGCCCGAGGGGGCCATTTATAATGGGAACTGGGCCACCATATGCACAATTCTATCGACGTAGTACAGAATCCTTCCAGTCTAGCATTCCGCCCCCACCACCCTTTGGGAACCCGTACGATTATTATGACAACCATCACTACATTGGTGGACAGCCACAGCAACAACATCAACAACCACCACCACCACCGCCACCTGGGAATGACGAAGAGTGTGGACGACAAAATCGCCACCGTCGTCTTGATCCCCCCACCCCACTTGAGCCATTGCCATTTCGTCCAAGAAACCGTTCCGCGGAGCGCTTTAGCCTACTTTCTGAGGACGGACTTCGGCCACCACCACACCGAAGTCAAAGCTCAGAGGCAATAGCGCCGGTCAATTATCCACGATTAGATAGCGCTGGAAGTCATCCTCAGTCATTACCGGGCTTTAGCGAAATGGTTCAAGTAGCTGAACACCGATCGACAGGCTCGCTAGGCTACTATCATCCGACTGCGTACGATACCCAAAGAAGACGACACTCGGACAATGCCAACACAGACTATTCTTCAGTTGCAATGGGTCCATATGGGCTGGACTCTCGGCACATAGTTTCACATGACGGGCGAGTTCTTTTCGCGCCTGTGCAGTACGAGAGTGTCGGCGGAGCTGAAAGTGTAGGCCAAATAGGAATGGCACCGGCGCATCGAGAGGTGGTGAGACACCCGAATCTAGTGGAGACCCATGGCGAACCCGAGGGGATGGTTGAGCTTACGCCCAAGACAAATCGCCCGAGCAAGGCCAAGAAGGGAAAGCCAGTCCACTATTGCAATGCGTGCAATCCTAGAAAGGTATTGTTTCTCTTTTTTTGTCTTTCACTCTTTCATGTGCTAACTTGGCCAAGACATTTACGCGGGCGGAACATTTAAGGTTGGTGGCATGATCGATAGGCGAATCGTTGCTAACTCTTTTTGATGCAGACGTCACGAAGTTACGCACGGCGAACCGATTTTTGTTTGTCAACACGAGAATTGCGGAAAGCCCTTTTACCGATTGGATTTGTTTAATCGGCATGTAAAACAACAGTATGTTTCACTCTTTCATTCTCAAAAGATTCATCAAAAAGAAGGAAGAAGGAAGACAAGAAAAGAAAAAGACCCGACTAACAAAGGAAGACATGACGGAGATCCACGGAAGCCCTAAAAAGTAAGACATTGCTTTTTTATTTTTATTTTCATATTCATTTGCAAGGCATTTTTTTAAATTTTCTTTTTTTTCACCAAAAATGATTTGATTTGATTTGACTTGACTTGAAGGGTGTGAGGCGAACTCTTTTTTATGATTTGATGACTTTTTTGCATAGGTTTCTTTTTTCTTTTATCTTTTCTTTTCTTGGCTCTTGGGCAGCTTCATCTATTCATAGTGATTATATTTACCATTCCTTTAATCAGGAAATGTAGTGATGATTGCGAAAGCTTTGTTTGTTTTACTCGGTGGTGTTGCAATGACGTCATCCACAGGTGAGAACTTTGAAGAATGACGATGTGGCTTGTGATGTGGCTGATGCACGAGAAAAGAGGAGACATGACGTTGTGTAACCTTTTTTTGCACTTCACTAGATGGCGCTCTATGCAAGTCATTTATGCACGGGCAACAGAGAAGAATGGTTACCAAATCGCATTGTTATGAACGGGATGCATTTGGAGCTTTTGATGTTTGCCTTTTTTGATCTTTTTTGATTTTTAATGGGGATTGGGATGAAATTGCATGAAAAAAGTGACTGGGATGTTGAGGAAATTGCGGGGAATAATAGCCGACAAACTGAAGAGACTAAGAGCTGGCTTTACCGCAAGGCACTCGTAACAACCGCCAAACTGCGCTTCGCCGCTTCGTGTGGCTTTCCAGCAGGACCATTGTGATTGGTCGATAAGGCCCCACTGTTATATAAGCAGATGCTGTTTTGGTTTTGCTGATGGCATCATTTTCAAAGGCTGGAGAGAAAATTTTATGAATCCAACGCATCAAGATGACGCGAATGGTGGTTGTTTTTTGCCGGGTGGCATCATGTAGCATTCATCAGTGTATCTCTGATAGTGGTCGGCGCTTGATGGTGCCTGTTTGCGTCTCTAGAGAACCTTGCTCGCGTCCTTAATAGAGTATGATTACATAATACCACCGCATCTTGCTTTGGGCGCGCTGCCCCTGGAAGTGAACTCGCAAGTGTAATGACCCCGCGTCCCTGCTGTTCATGCTGCATAACCCCCAGATGAGACTTTGACAGCACTGCGTTATCGGGGATATTTTGCTACATACAACATACAATAGCAAAAGGCGCATTATTACATAATAGGGGCGAAAATCGAAAACGGCGGTGGCTTGAAAAAAAAGGAAAAACAAGGAAAAAAAATCGACAGAGCGCCAAGTTCGATTGGCTTCTGCGACACGCTACTCTCACCTCCAATTCAATTTTTTTTGACCCATCCTCCTTTTTTTAAAAAAAAAAGAATTTGTATTGACACGACGGGCAGATTTCTTTCGTTTTTTTTGTGCTTGGAGAGAGAGAGACGACCTTTTGACGGCAATTTTTTGTTTCTTGCATATCAAAGCCATTCCTGATATTATTTTTGCTTTGCGCACGATTTCATGTATGTGAGACGTTTTTGATTGCATTTCTGTCGAAAAAAAGCCCTCTCTGTCGCCCCGCCTCTCTTGTCGGCGCTGGGAAGGATGGAAGGTGCTGCTGGTTTTGCGAGAAAAATCTTGTTTCGACATGCACCTTCCTCCAGAGCCTCGGCGAGAAAGTAAATAGAAAAGAGAAACATAAGACTGCGCATGTAGTCAGCGGGCTCATGTCAGCAACGGCTCAGGGGAGGCAAAAAGTGGCGTTTCGCAGTGTGACAGAGTTGACTACAAAAGACGAGTTGATGACAAGACATGTGCTGACAATCTTTTTAGCATCTATTTACACTTGAAGACAACAAAAAAGGGCGAAAGGAATGGTGAGCCAAACGTTTAAATGGTGCGTTTTCATCTAGTTATGGACGTCGATTGGAGAGACAACGACTGATGGGAACAGGTCCAAGGGAGGCCAAGAAGTGTTTGTTACGGGCACGTTTGATGGCTGGAGCAAGTCGGTGCAGCTGGTGAAGGAGGGCGACGTGTTCAGCAAGACTGTCGAGCTGGTTGCGGCGCAGAAGATTCTTTACAAGGTACGTCATACCGCTTATATTTAATGTTTATTTTTTATTTTGGGGAGTTTGCTTTTCAGGCCGATTGATACGACGTCAATGCGAGAGGCTGGGTGCGATGGGTTATCAAAGGCTGCTGCAAAAATGCATTGTTGTGATTGGCCTGGTGGTTCTTTGACAATGACGCAAGGGCTGCAGCAAGTGCATTTGAAGCCTAGCGTGCAGCCGTTCGTTTTTGGGGGCTATCATAGCAGTGAAAGTCTGGTATTCAGGTGAAGATACGCACTTATAAGCCCCTCTTCCCCTCACTCCTTTTCTTTGTTTCAAGTTTTTTGCTTTTTTTCTACATTTCGTCACGTTACCGTTTATTTACTCACCGATAGTTTGTCGTTGACGGTGAATGGGCCATTGACACGAGCCTGCCAACAGAAAAAGACGAGGGCGGCAACGACAACAACGTGCTGGTGCCTGCACTGACAAAGAACCAAAAGAAAAACTTGAAAAAGAAGAATAAGAAGGCTGCTGCTGCCGCTGCATCTGCTCCCGAATCTCCCGAACGAGAAATGACTGCCGAAGAGACCAAGGCAGCTGAGGCTGTGCCCAAAGTGGAAGAGCCCGTCAAGGCCGTCTCCGAGGAGAAGGAGGCCAAAGAAGCCGCCGCCGAGACGGCTGCGGAGGCTGCCCCTGAAGCCAAGACAGAAGACAAGGCAGACGTCAAGGAGGAGCAGACAGAGGCTCCTGTGGAGGTTGAAAAGGCCAAAGAGATTGTGGAGGCTGAAAAGACACCTGAGACAGTTGAAGAAGCCCCTAAGGAAGCCCCTGTTGAGGCGGCCCCCAAAGAGGCTCCCAAGGAAGCCGAGAGCGTCGAGACAAAGACCGGGGAGGCTGTCCCTGAAGCCGCTGTTGCAGAGACTGTTGAGCCTGTTGGCGAGACGGAAAAGGCTGTGAAGGCTGAAGAAGTCAAAGAGGAGCCAAAGGAGCAGGCCCCAGCGGCCAAGGAAGAAGTAGAGGCTGCTCCTGCCGTCCCTGAGGCCGTCCCTGAGGCTGTTGCTGCCGTTGAGACGGAGACAAAGGCACCTGCCGCGACTTCCGAGGAAAAGGCTGAAGAGGCTAAAGAAGCCAAAGAGAAGCCCAAAGAAGAAACAGTTGAGGCCCCTGTGGAGGTTGTGGAGGCCGAGAAGGCTGTAGAGGCTGAAAAGGCCGTGGAGGCTCCCAAGGAGGCCACAAACGAGGTTTCTGTTGCTGAAGTTGCCCCTGAGGCTGTCCCCGAGGCTGTCCCTGTGGCTGCTGTTGCGGCTGCTCCTGAGGCTGTTTCTGAAGTTGTCGAGGCTCCAGCAGAGCCAGAAAAGGCAGTTGAGGCCCCTGTTGTAGCTAAAGAAGCAAAGGAGACAAAGGAGACAAAGGAAGAGGTCAAGGAAACTGCAGCTTCTGCTGTAACCGAGGCAGCTGTCCCTGAAAAGGTCGAAGAGGCTGCAGTTGAGGCTGCTCCTGCTGCTCCTGCTGTTGCTGAGGCTGTTGAAGAGCCCAAGGAGCCTGCTGTCGCAGAAAAGGCTGAGGATGTTTCGGCCAAGCTTAACGACGAGATTCAGATGATCAACCCTCTCCCTGCCACGGCCAACGGCCTGAACCCCTTCAAGCTTGCTCCTGGAGAGCCTGTTCCTCGGGACTTCCAGACGGCCGACATCAACGCCAATGTCAAACTCGACCAGGCGTCCTACGAAAAGGCAGATGCTGCCATTGTACCCGAGTCCCTTCCTGCTGCAGTGACTATGATTCCTGAGTCAGATGCCCGTCCTGCCACAATGAATGATGTCCATATCAACTCTGTGGCTCCTCTTTCGACCACAGCCGCTCTTGCCGGGGCTATTCCTCTTGAAAAGGACATTCAAGCTGCTGCAGAAAAGGCGACAGAGGTGCCAGTGGCCGAGCCGGTGGTGGAGCAGGTCAAGGCGGAGGCTGTCAAGGTTGAGGAGCCAGTCGAGGCTGCCAAGACTGAAGAGCCAGTGGTAGAGGCGGCCAAGGAGGAGCCAAAGGCCGAAGAAGCAAAGGAGGTCAAAGCTGAGGAGCCAAAGGTCGAGGAGTCCAAGACTGAGGAGGTCAAGGTTGAGGAAGCCGTGGCCGAGCCAGCCAAGGTGGAAGAACCAGTGGTTGAGGCTGTCAAACCTGAGGAGCCAAAGGCTGAAGCCACCAAGGCTGAAGAGCCAGTGGTTGAGGCTGCCAAGGAGGAACCAGTGGTAGAAGAGGTCAAGGTCGAAGAGTCCAAGGCGGAGCCTGTGCCAGAAGCCAAGACAGAGGTCCCTGTTGCACCCGTAGTTGTTCCTACTGTTGTGACCACGGCACCAGAGGCTGCTGCTGCTGCTGCTGCTGCTCCAGAGACGTCTTCAGAGCCCATTTCCAAGACCGTTTCCAACACGGCGGATGCCTCTGCAGCGTCGAATGGATCGTCCAAGCACAAAAAGAAGTCTCGATTCTTCGGCGGTCTTTTTAGCTTTTTCCGCAAGAATTAAAGGGAAAAAGAAAAAAAAAAAGAACGAAGAAAGAAAGAAGCCTTCTTTTTGTTTTGTTTCTGTACATGTGTCCGTCTTTTGACTTTTTTTTTGATATACCGTTTTGTTATGCTTTATATTTTGTCATGAAATGCAAAGGCCAACTTTTTGGGCTTGTTTTGTCTTTTAATTATTATTTTTTTCAGGTATGCTATTATCGTCACAGTTATACATATAGTAAAGAGAGAAGAGGAATCATTCCGTTTTGGGCCCTGTCTTTTGTATTTTGGTAATGACCCGATGCCGTAGACGTATATTCTCAGCGCCTGAAAGGGCCCTTGCCACCATGGTCTCGTTGCATCTCTGCTGCAGGCGGCAGAGATGGTAACGGAAAAAGTCGAGGGCCACGTCGACAGACCAGTCGTCGGGCAAGAGATGGAGGACGTCGAGGACGTCTAGCTCGCCGGGATATCTCTGCAGCAAATGGGTCGTTTGCTCGACACGGTCGCTTACATCCTCGAGCGCGAGAAACTCGAGGAGCAAGAGGCGAAAGGAGCCACTTTCCCCGCTGCTCTGGCAGTACGACATGGCCCCATCGTAGTCGCCCAGCTGGACAAAGAGCCGCAGGGCATCGCCATGCAGGCCTTGCCGGCCATAGAGAATAATGGTCTCGGGGATAAAGACATGGTCACTGAGCTTCTCCAAGACGGCAGCATCGTTATATGCCACCGGGCTCTCGAGCAGAGCCAGCAGACGCAGGCGGGTCTGCAGGGGGCCGTCTTCGCCCGTATTGTCCATGAGAAACTGCCGAAACGTCGGCTTCGGACGCTCAAGGGCACGGTAGGCTGAAAAGGCAGACTCGGCCATGTCACGAGAAGCCGTGGAGGTCTCTACCTCGTTGGTGACGGTGTCGATGTAGTAGTCGAGGAGCTCGGGGACGTGCTCGTTCTGGCGGAGCGAGTGGACGAGGTGCTCCAAGTAAAAGGGGACCGAATCGGGGGCGCCTGCTCGCAAGAGGGCCACAGCAGCCGTGGGATCAGGCCGGGCACGGGCCCGTTCATCCGTCAGCAGGTCGACGGCGAGCAAGGGACGGCGTTGGGCCAGCCAGACGACGTATTCCTCGACGAGAGATGGATTGTTCATCTTGCCGACGTAGTCGCGGATTCGCCGTTCGCCAGCCTCGCCCGTGGGGAACTCGGTGTCAATGGTAAAAGCACCGCTGACGATGCGTTTCCAAGTGGCAAGGACCTGCGCAGCCATTTTACGGCTCTGGTAGAGACGGCTGAGGACGTAGAGACGCTTTTCTGCCTCGAGGAGGGCCACGGCCTCGTCAAAGGCGTCGGTGCCACGGTCGACAAAGGCATAGAGGTCGGTTTTGGCGGCGGGATCGGAAGGGTCCAGCTGCAGAAGCACGGCGAGAAGGGCAATGTCGACGCTTTCCGAGACTTTTTTGCCATCGGGAATGCTGCCAAAGCCCTTGTGGAGACGCCACGACGAGAGGAAGCGGCGGAGAAAGGGGAGAGGGCCGTGGACGACGGGGGGGATGGCGTCGAGGGCCGATTTGATGCCGCCAAAGACCCAAATGGCATCGGTGGCGATGTGCTGGTGCAGGGACGAGCAGAGGGCGAGGATGATGCGGGGGTCGAGGCTGCTTTCGACGAGGATGGTCTCCATGGAGAGCAGTTCGTCGTTGGTAAAGGGGTGGTTTTGCAGGAGACGGTGGAAGAGGACGAGGCCGCCACGCTGACGGAGGTAGTTTTGCGAGATGAATTCCAGCTCTGTTTTGGGGTCGGGGAAGAAGGAGAGGAGGGAGACGATGTCTTGGTTGGACATGGTGTCCATGGCGGCTTCTTTACGGACGAGGACAGGGTTGGGGAGCGCCCAGAAGACGGAGGTGTTGGACCAGATGGCCAGGCTGGTGGAGGACTGGGCGAGATGTGAGACAAAGGCCTGCTCGGACTCGACACGGGCAGCGTCGTTGCCGTTGTCTTCATTGCCGGCTGGGACAAGGGAGAACTTGGCCTGGGCCAGCAGACGGACGACTTCTGGGACGGCAGAGCTGTGCTGGGAGAGCAGGACCTGGGCGCCAATGCTAGCGAGGTCCGTGGCACTGTCCATGGGGAACCAGGTCTTGTCCGAGCCATCCCAGCCCTGGACCTCAAAGCCAGGCTGTGTGTCCTTGGCCATGGCCGCGAGTACGAGGCCATTTCCGTCTTGCTCGTGGACAGTAATGGCCCTGGGGTACTGCGAAAAGGTCAGGGGGGGGCGAATGGCATCGCCTTCGGCGTTGAAAAAGGTGCCAATGGATGGCTCGCTGTGGGCTGTTCCAGTGACGATGAGGAACTCGTCGACGAGGGAGGCCACGAGGGGGGGCAGTCTTTCGACGCCCGCGGAGATGTTTACGAGGGGGAACTTGGACTTTTGGCCAATATCAACGAGCGAATACTCGGCATGGTCAGCCACACAAACGACGGGCCCGAGCCGTGCCGAGACGAGACTGGCAGGGTACTCGATGTTGTGGACGGCATGGGCGCGGCCATTGATGCGTGCGACCTGCAGTTTGCGGTGCAGAGACAGCAGGAGGAGCTCAGAGGCATCCTCGCCGGGCTGGAGGGCCCGCACAAGGCTGTGGCGGTCCACGCCGACATACCGGCAGTTTTTGACCTGCTGGAAGACGGGCGTCAGCTCCGGCAGGGAATAAAAGGAGACCACGCCGTTGCAGAGCACGGTGGCTTTGCCGGCGGACGGGACGACAATGATCTGGGCCACGCCGGGCTCGCCAGACCCCTCGGGGCTCGGCTCTCGCCGTGACGCGAGGAAAAGCTCGCCGTCCAAGGGCACATAGTGGAGGACTTCGCCGACAGAGGTGCCAATATAGACGTTCTCCTCGAAACACTCGACGCAGGTGATGGCACCGGCGGTGGGGACGTCTTGGATGAGCGAGGACAGCAGGAACGGCCGTGCCGGGCTGTGGGCAGGCAAAGACGGCGGGTCCATGGGTGGCCGGTGTCCGGGACGCCAGACGCACGTGAGGACGAAGTCTGCTGACAAAGCTGATGACAGAGACGCTGACAAAGACGATGACTGCTCCCTACTGTGACGTAATTACGAGCGACGACTGACGACAAATGGACGCTGCGCACGAAGCCGCGCGGGGCGGCGAAAACAAGTTCCAGGGGGCGCTGGCGGCGTGGCGCACGGCAGACCTGGCCGTGGTGGTGGCGGGGCTGGACGCTACGGCGGCTCAAATTGTCGAATATCAGCGAGAGTCGACGCTGCAGCGCAAGGAGTTGGCGTCCAAGACGAAGACGTTCCGGCGGCTGGACGACGCTGGCAAGCTGGACGAGGTCAAGGGGCTGCTCAAGGACTACCAGGGCTTCATTGACATGCTGGCGAACCACGCAAAGACGGTCAACACGGCGTTTATCACGACATACAACGCCCTTGGCGAGGCGCCGGACCCGTACCCGTTGCTGGAGGCGTCTGTGGATGCGATGCTGGCGGCCGAGGAGACGCTGCCGCGCGTGCAGCGCGAAAAGGAGGCGCTGCAGAAGGAGACAGAGGCCCTGGCGAAGCAGCTGGAGACGGCCGAGACGAGGCTGCAGACGGCGCTCAAGGCGCAGGCCGAGACGGAGGCAGCGGTGGAGGAACGGGTGCAAAAGGTGCAGCAGACGTGGACGGACGTGGCGGCAGAGCAAAAGGCCGGCTGGGAGGCCCGCGAGCGTGATTTCGAGGAGAAGCTGGCGACGCAGGAACGGCTGTTGGCCGAGGTCAAGGCCAGCTACGAGGTGGGCCAGCGCCTCGACGGGCTGCAGCCCCCACAGGCCGTGTCGACGGCCGAGCTGGGCGTTGTGCAGGCCGAGCTGGAGCGCACAGCAGCCCGTTTGGCAGCGGTAGAGGCCCGCAACCGCGAGCTGCTGGCACAGACAGCGGCCGCGGCTGCTGAGACGGCTGCCGTGGCCGTGGAGGAGAGCCCCGTGTATCTGCAGGCCATGGCGCAGAACGCCACGCTGCTGCGGAAGCTCGAGACGGCGCGGCAGGAGCGCGAGAGCGCCCGCGAGGCTGACGAGGCCCGCGACAAGACGCACGCACGCGAGATGGGCCGTCTCCGCGAGGAGCGGGACGAGCTCAAGACGCGGGTGGCTCGCTGGGGGGACTACGACACGCTGAAGCAGGAGCTAGACGTCATCAAGACGGTCGAGTTTGGCGACGACGAGGCGGAGCCGCGGGGCGAGTCGACGCTGGAGCAGCTGCTGCTGGCACGCAACCGCAAGCTCGTGGACGATGCCGCGGTGCTGCGGGTGGCGCAAAAGACGGCCGACGAGCAGCGTGGCCGGCTGGAACAGGCCCTTGCCGAGCGGTCGCAAGAGGTCGACGACCTCAAGACGCTCTGCCGCAAGCTGGAAGACGACCTGGCCGCGGTCGAGGCCGAATCGTCCAGCGCCATGCCGGCCATTGGGGCCACAGCAGCGGCGTCCGTGGCGGGCCGCCACCCGCGCCGTTCCGGACGGCCCGCGTCGCCCACGTCGTCCATCATCAGCGGGATGGACACGCGGGGCGAGGCGGCATCGGCGAGCACGATTCTGCCCATGGTGCAGGCCCAGCGCGACCGGTTCAAGGCCAAGATGGACGAACATGCAGAACAGCTGGCGGCCGAGCAGAAAAAGACGTCGCAGCTGCGGCAGGAGGTGGCGGCGCTGCAAAAGGACAACCTAGTGCTCTACGAAAAGACGCGCTTCGTGTCGAGCTTCCGGGGGCCCCTGGCCACAGCCACGGGCACGGCCGCAGGTACGGGACTTGGTACGGCCCTGGACCGGTACCGGCGGGACTACGAGCACAGCCTCTCTGTGGCGCCGATGGAGGCGTTCCGGGGCCGCGAGTCTGCGCGGGTGTACCGGCGGCTGACGGCGCCGGAGCGGCTGGTGTACACGCTGGCCAAGTGGGTGTTTGGCAGCCGCGTGGGGCGCAACGTGTTTGCGGCGTACTGCGTGGCGCTGCACGTGCTGGTGCTCGCGGCGGCGACGCGCGCGCCGGGCCGGGCCTGAGTTACATAATCAATTTACGCTAGCTACATAAAAACGCGCTACGAAGCCTACTTTTGCATCATGAGCTGGACGAACTCGTTGTCTATGGTTAGTCAGCAGATGCCAAAGCGGGGCATGGCGGCAGAACGACAGGGACAGGAAAGGGTACGTACAGTCGATGCGGCCGTCGCCGTCTTGGTCAGCCTCGCGGATCATCTCGTCGACCTCGTCGTCGGTGAGCTTCTCGCCGATGGAGGTCATGACGTGGCGCAGCTCGGCGGCAGAGATGAAGCCGTTGTTGTCGCGGTCAAAGACCTTGAAGGCCTCGCGAATCTCCTCTTCCGAGTCGGTGTCGCGCATTTTGCGGCCCATCATGGCGAGGAATTCTGCCGTTAGCGTTGCGCGGCCTTTTTTGTTCGCCAACGCACCGGGAAAGTCGATGGTGCCGCTGTTGTCGTCGTCGACTTCGTTGATCATGTCCTGCAGCTCCGAGTCGGTTGGGTTCTGCCCAAGCGACCGCATGACGGTGCCGAGCTCCTTGAGGGTGATGTTTCCTGCGGGGTCAGCCAGCCCAGGAGGGGGGTGGGGGAGAAGAAATAAAAAAAAACAGCATACCATCGCCGTCCTTGTCGAAGAGCGAGAAGGCCTCCCTGAACTCGGAGATCTGCTCGGTGGAGAGGGTCGGGTTGTTGCTCATTGTTGTCGCGTTGGGAAAGAACAGGTGCCCTTTTTTCGATTTTTATGGAAGGCCTGAAAGGGGGGCGGGGCGGTCGTCGTGAACGGTCACATGTGGTCACGTGCAAGCATCACGCGCAGCACGCCGAGCTGGAAGTCCTTGGCAGGCCCCTAATAGCACCGTAGCAGCAGATAGGATGCCCGTCCGTTTATAATGTGGCGCGACCGCACGAACCTGTACGTCCCCGGCACGCCCCATCTCGCTGCAGCGCTAACGGAAGCTACGTCTCGTACCGCCAGACGAATGCCGGCCACCGGACGCGCTACTACCGGCCGCCAGACGATGTCGAACAGGCTCTTCTCGGTCCCGAAACGGCCCCCGACGCTGCTGACGGCTCCGTCGCGATCGAAATGGACCGGCTGCCGCCGCGGTGGGCCGACGTGAGCGACCAGGTCGGCGAGACGCTGGCGCGCATTGCGCAGCTGCGACAGCCCCTCGAGCGACTGCACCAGAAGCACGTCCTGCCCGGCTTCGACGACGACTCGGCGACGAAGCAGCGCGAGGCCCGCGACATTGACGACCTCACGGTGGCCATCACGCGCGGCTTCCACGACTGCCACGCCGCCGTGCAGCGCATCGGGCGCATGGTGCAGACGGCACAGGCGGCCGGCACGCTGTCGCGCGCAGACGAGACCATGGCCCGCAACATGCAGGTGTCGCTGGCGGCACGCATCCAGGAGGCCACGGCGTCGTTCCGCAAGGCGCAGGCCGTCTATCTCAAGAAGATCCGCAGCATGGCCCTGCCCCCGGAGCCGTCCAAGCCGTCCAAGCCGTCCTGGCAGCCGTCCATCGACGCCGGACGGCAGACGCCGACGCAAATGCAGACACAAATGCAGGTGCAAGCGCAGACGCAAGCGCAGACGCACGACGCCGCCATTGCCCAGCGCGAACAGGCCATCAACGACATTGCCCACGGCATCGAAGAGCTAGCCACCCTCTTCCGCGAGCTGCAGACCATGGTCGTCGACCAGGGCACCCTCCTCGACCGCATCGACTACAACGTCGAACGCGTCCAGCACGACGTCCGTGCTGCCCACCGCGAGCTCACCGTCGCCTCGGGCTATCAGAAAAGAACCACCAAGCGACGCATCATGCTGCTCCTCCTCCTCGTCATTGCCGGCGTCATCATCCTCCTCGTCATCAAGCCCAAACGACACCCCTCCCTGTCGTCCATGTAAACGCTGCGATTCTCTCTCTTTTTCTCGTTCTTTTTGCATAATGTAATACCCAAAATACTACCTTATATTGGCTCTGTCCAGCTCACCTTCTCCGGCCTGTCCTTGGGTATCCCACTGTGCGCAATCAACAGCCGCAGCCGCAGCGGCGGCGTCGATCCACTCACATGCATCACCTGCGTCGCCTCCTGTCCCGGCTCCAGCGTCGACGACGATATCGCTGCCAGCCGCACCTTTTGCGTCTTCGGCACTGCCGCCTGCGCGCTCACCTCCCTCAGCACCACGTCCCCCGTGTTCCTGAACCGCGCTGTCGCCTGCACCATCCCATCCGCGCTCTTTTGCGTCGAAATCGTAACCACCAGCCCATTCCCACTGTAGCACGCGTGCTCCTTTGCCCCAGCACCCTCAGGCACCGCCGTCCCCAAGAGATCCTCCATGGCAGACGGTCGCGTTGCTGGTGGTGCTACTGCTGGCGCTGCTGCTGGCGTGGCCGGTGTATTCATAATGTCAGCCAGCAGATCCATGCTCCCTTGGCCCGTCGCCGTCGGAGCCGTCTCCGCCGTCGTCTCGCCCATCAGATCCAAAAGCAAGTCCTGGTCCGCTGCCTTGGCCGTCTTTGCCTTGCGCTCCGGCTTCTTCTTCGCCGCCACCGTCTCGCCTAGCACTCGCGACGACTCTTGGATCTCTGGCGCTGGCATCTTCTCCAGCACGCCCCGCAGAATTGACTCGTGCGAAAACAGCTGGCTGTACTCCACGGCCCGCTGCTGCACCTCCACATCCAGGTTCGTCCGGTGCTGCCGGAGCATCGCCTGGATCCGCTCCGCCTGTGCACTGTCCGAAATCCGCGTCGCCAGCTTCACAAGCGCCGTCACAATGTACTCAATCGTCACTTGCGTCGCATAGCTGCTACTCATAATGTTAAACAGCAAATCAATAATATCCGACGCCGGCACCGGCCCTATCGTGTCCCCGTCGTCTTCGGACACTGTTGCACTCATCAACTCTTCGCCGTACTCCCCAATCGACCACGCCGCCGCCTGCGTCTGGCTCTCCTGCGTAATGTCCTTCTTGAGGTTTGCATACAGCTTGTGCACCGAGTACGCCTGCTGGTCTGGCGTCGTGGCTATCAGCCGGATAAACGACGACAGAATCGGCTCCTTGACGTAGTTCCCCGCCAGGGAAAGCACCCGCAGCATCGTGTCAATGTGCCAGCGTTTGCTCGGCGCAAACTTGTCGGCAGCAATGCCAATCTGGCTTGTCATATTGGGCTTGAACTCGTTATCCGCAACCTCCAAAAAGGCAAGCAGTTCTCGCACAAGAACCCGCACATTGCTCTCGTTAATCAGCGTAAAGCTCAGCTCCAGCGCCCGTCGACGGATGCTAATGTCCGGGTCCCGCAAGCAGTCGAGAATGGTGCTCCGATGCCGCTGGACCGCGCTCGGCTCAAGCGCCACCACTTTGATCAGCGTGTGGAGGGCCACGTAGCGGATGTTGTTGTCCCTGTTGGTCAGGAACTTGCCCAGGATGTTCACCCCGAGCACGCGAAGCCCCGTGTCCGCCTCAATGTCGAGAATGGCTCGCACAGCCTCGTAGAGGACAGAGTTGCCCACATTCTTGCTGGCATCCGTGTTCGTCGCGACCTGGGCTAGAATGTCGTTGATCTGGTCCGACGTCTCGGCATCTCCACGCGCAAGAATCCGCAGCAGCTGGATAATCTTGACCTGCAGAA
Source organism: Chrysosphaeria jannelii (assembly GCA_020002325.1). NCBI lineage: Eukaryota > Fungi > Ascomycota > Sordariomycetes > Ophiostomatales > Ophiostomataceae > Chrysosphaeria > Chrysosphaeria jannelii. The sequence continues at coordinate 41,670 of JAGKRY010000049.1, read as the reverse complement.
ACGGGTCAGCAATCCCCATGACATCGTACTCTGCCGAGTGGCCAGAGGACGCCAGTGTCTTGAGCGTCTGCACCAGATTCGGTACGAACTGGCGGAACTTTTCCACAATCCGTCGCTCGCCGCCCTCTTCTTCGTCCGCCTCACAGAGACTCGAGACCAGCGCCAGGCCACACAGCATGACGCTATTGTTGCGGTCGGACAGGAGATGCGTGGCCTTGTCAAGAAAGTGCTCCTGCAGCTCGGGGACCTTGCGGCAGATCCGCATGGCACAAATGGCTGCCTTGCTGCGGATATAGGGGTTGGACGTCGTGATGAGGCTCTCAATCTCGGGGAACAAGTCTCGCGACATTTCGACCGACGCAATGTTCCCCAGCGTGCACAGCGCCAGGCCCACGACATACTGGTTGGGGTGCAGCAGGTCGTTCTTCAGCGAGTTTGTGACCAGCGTCAGCACTTCCTGGTTCTCGTCCAGCAAAAGACTCGTGGCCAAATAGCCTAGCCGCTTGTCGGCAAACCGCGGCGACGCCAGCAGCTTGATGCACTCAATCTGCCCAAAATGCGTCCGTTCGCCCAGCGTAAAGAGATACAGCAGCTTCGACACATTGTCATGACTGTAGCGTTAGCATCTTTTCTCTTTTCTCTCCCGTCGGTAGAAAAACGCACTTTTCATCGCGGTTCTTGCTCCGGAAGCTCGCGCGGATGCTGGCGCTCTCCTTCTGGATCACCGCTCGCTCATCGGCAATCGTCTTGGCCGAGCGGACGTTCCGGATAAATTGTTTGACTGTCGTTAGCCATTCGCCACCTAAAAGCGCCAAAAAACATACGTTTCGTCATTTCTTCGGCCGTTCCCAGCGCCTCGTCGGTGCTTCTGTGACAGTATTCACCAGCAGAAAATGCTCAGAGTCTAAACCCGCCTGGTGCGCACTCTGTGGCTGCCCTCGCGTGTTGCTTCCCAATCGCCCTGCGGGTGGCAACCTGTCAGTCTAGTGGAGCGTCACCGCTTACTAAAGTAGGCGTGCACTGGGACACCGCCTGATTCTGCCGTATCATGCTGACAAGACGATGCTTTCAAATTCGAGTTGGCTCAATTTTTGTCCGTACATGATTCGCCATGGCCAAGGCTGAAATCGGCTCCGTCAAGCACCTCAGCAAGCAGATCAAGAGCAAGGGCCTCAACCGTCTGCGATGGTATTGCCAGGCCTGCGAGCGCTCCATGCGCGATGAAAACGCCTTCAAACAGCACACTTTGAGCGAAGGCCACGTGCGAAAGATGCTGGCTGTTGGGCCAATTGCGCACAAGGTCATTGGCAACTACTCTCGCGAGTTCCAGCAGGACTTTATCACTGTTTTACGCACAGGCCACGGCGAGAAAGAAGTGCACATCAACCACTTTTACCAAGAAGTCATTGCCAAGAAAGACCATGTCCACATGAATTCGACGCGGTGGAACTCGCTCACCGAGTTTGCCAAGCACCTCGGACGTGAGGGCATTTGCCGCGTCCGGGAGGACGAAAAGGGCATCTTTATTTCATGGATTGACAACTCTTCCGAAGCCAAAAAGCGCCAAGACGCCCTCCGCAAAAAGGAAGCACAGGACAAGACCAACGAGCAAATAGAGCAAAAGATGATCAAGGCACAGATCCAGCGCGCAGAGAAAATGGCCAAGGAAAAAAGGGAAAAGAATGGCAATGAAAGCGAAGACGAGGACGAGGAAGAAGAGAAGCACAAACTGCTCCGCGAGGAAGGCGGTGAGAAGATTAAGCTTTCGTTTGCCCCCATCGAGGAAGGTGCTGCGAAATCATCTGCAGAAGAAGGCGCGGCGGAGCCTGCTCCTGCCAAACCAGTGCTGCTCAAGCTGGGGGGGCTCGCCAAGCCCCAGACAAAGAACGTATTTGCTGCCAAGAAGAATGCGCTGGTGAGCAAAGGGCCTGTAAAGAAGATTGCAGTGGAGACAAAGATGACCGAGGCAGAGCGCATCATGAAGGAAGAGCTGGCACGAAAGCGAGGCCATGGCCATTATGGCGATGGCCCTTCCAAAAAGGCACGACTTTCATAAATTCGAAAAGCTCTTCTTTTTTTTCTACTCTTTTACTTATAATGTACACATAGCATGGCGTTTTTTGGGGTTCAATAAAATAAAATACATTTTCTATTCATCATTCATGGTACCATCGCGTCTACATTCGTTAGTTGTCGAAGCCTTGATCCAAAGACATACGGGACATAGCGGAAATTCGCATCGTCGAGGGCCGTCCGGATTTCATCGGGCAGCTGTCCAAACACCTTAACGGCATACAATCCCGGCACGCAGTGGTCGTTATGCTGCCACTTTGACACCCACGACTTTGTCGGCTCCAGCATGGCCGTGACGCCCTCAAAGAATGGGCTTGTGCAGTCCATGGCTCGCTCGGGAGAGCCCTGGAGCTGCAGCACACTATCACAGTTCGGACATCCCTCAGCAAGGAATCGCTGTCGCCATCAGCTAAAAATAGTCCTTTTATAACACACCTGGAAGGTCATCGTAATGGCGCAGACCATGCACGCGCGCAGGTGGCGCTGCTGATTTGGAGCCACATAGTTGCTCGACATCTTACTCGTAAGAGCCTAAGAGCCGGCTTACGCCCTGGGCTTTGTTCTAACGCGACGCTTATGTGCCCGTCACGTGATCTGTGGGTCGCGACCCAGCAAACAGAGGCTACAAAGCTCTCGGGTACATGGCTCGGTACACACGATGCACCTCGTGAAACCTTTCAGCATGGGACGACTATTCGTTCACAAAAAAGCAGCTCTGAATACATAATGATGATAAGTAGAACCTCTTTTAGGACATTATGAAAATTCCTCCATGAAAAATAAGTATCCGAATTTATCTTATGCAAATCTATTTCACACGACATACACAGAGCCTCAATTAGCGCGAAGCTCCAGCTTGGCTGACAGCCGCTCGCCAAGCCGGCAAGCATGGTAAGCAAAAAAATGTCCGTGCCATCCCCATTGATGTCCTTTTATAATGTGCCAGCCTTCTCTCATGCAAATATCACCATCTAATTCATCCCTTTTACCAATAGAAGTAATTCAAATCCAAAAAAAGAAAATGGCGTATCAAGACGATTGCTGTGCAAGACACTCAAGCCAAAAAACACAAAGAAAACAGGCTCACGCCAATGGAAAAACATCCAAATGTAAACGGCAACACCATTGTGAAGAATCCGAAGACTCGGACTCCTCCTCTGAAGAATGTGAAGACAAGAAACCCATCCTCACTCGCAAGTTTGCCAAAATGGTCGCTGCTGAGCTGAGAAGACAGTTCCCGTGGCCCGCATTCCCTCCCATGTATCCTTATCCTTACCATGAAAGCAAGGTCCCCTATCCATACCAGGGCTACCCTATGTATCCACCACCATTTCACCACTACAGTATGGCCCAATGCTATGCTTCTCCAAAGAGAAAGTCTCCCATCAACCAGCTCCCCGTGTCGCCAAACATTCTACCCAATGCTCCTACTCCCTTGTTGACTCATTATCACCACTCTCAACTACAGAATGCGCACGCAAAGTCCAAAAAGAGCCCCGTGCCTACCCTGAAACATCCCAAACAACGTAAGGTCAGCATTTCTGTTGATAAAATACAAAAGCCGACTATATCAGGACCTATTGCCTTGGAACGCACTAATGATGATGACATTAAAAATATGTCCAGTGAGGACTTGGACACCCAGAATGAAGCTAGCACTGTAGATGAAGAGAAGAGCAAGAAAACAGAGAAAAAAGAAGAAAATTATGAAAAGATAGAGGAAAAGAAGGGAAATGATGAAGAGGATTCAAAAGAAGAAAAGGAAGAAAAGAAGGACGAGACACAAGCTCCTCGATTCAAACGCATAGACCAAGTCTGGGACACCAAAATTAGTGCTTTTCGAATCAAGGATACCGTCTCCATCAGTGAAAAAGAGGATACTGGAATTCTCTTCAACGTGAAGCGCAAAATCGACTGGCAAGGAAGATGCAATGAAATCAAGGTCGATATAAAGAGCAATGTCCTTACCACAATGCTTCGGGAAATTATTGGCCAAATCAAGAGTGCCGAACTTGTCACCAAAGCACCTTCTGTCGATCCAAAAATTCTGTACCTCTTCTTGGATGATATCAAATGCTTTTTGGAGAAGCTCGAAAAGGACGCCTCTACTCTGGACGGTGATGAAAAGTCTACCAACGAGCAGAGACAAGACGAGCTCAAGGTCCTCATCACCTACATTGAAGAAGACTTTGACGAAACTATTAAAAGGTAAGGAGTTAATTACCGCATCAAAAATAAAAAAGGAAAAAGAAAATTAACACTTATCTAGTCTTGGCCCCATGTTGAAAGCTGGCATCATCACATACGATTTGCTTTGGGCGTTATGGAAACCCGGCACACTTGGCATCACAAATAAGTATGGCTTTTCCGAATTGCCTCAAGTTTTCGAGACAGCTCTTTCTGTAGAGCACAAGGACCCAATGACTGGAAAGTCTTTGTTCATTGAAGGAACTGTACGTTGTATAGTTTTAAGAAGAATCATTTGCTAATCTACAGGAATTCGAATATAATGGAGCCGCCTTTGGCAGTATTTCCAATGTGTATTCCATCCCAGAATTCAAGGGCACCCGCAAAATAACCAAGCTACCGGCGTATCCTATCAAGTACCATGACGATGAGCAAAAACTCCGCCAACAGCTCATTGAGCGTGGCAAGAAATTTGTTGCCTTGGGAGGCTCTCATTTTAGAGCATACGATGGCATTGCCTACTGCAAATTCAAAAAGGACATTCTCAAGATTACTGTCAAGGGACGCATCATGGTGGACCTAAAGTCGCACATTCGCATCAACCCCAACTATCCCACAGCCTCCGTGGAGACGAAAGATGCCGATGCCGCAGACACATCGCGGTCCATAAACCTAGTTCCTGCCCTATCGGACAGCGATGACTGTGTGTATACCGACATCCAATACTTGACATCATCACCATTGGTATATGGATTTGCACTAAAGGAAAAGGCTTGGCTTGAGTTTTTCGTTGACCATGTAGCTGATATCGAATGGAACAACGAGGCATATGACTCCCTTGTGATTGAACCTCGAACTAAGGATATCATCATGGCTCTTGTCAATTCACACAAGTCAAACAACAAGAACCCAGACGATGTCATCTGTGGCAAAGGAAAGGGTCTCGTTACCGTCCTTCACGGCTCCCCCGGCACAGGAAAAACGCTTACGGCCGAAAGTGTGGCCGAATTGCTAAAGTGTCCTCTTTACATTGTGTCTACCGGTGAACTTGGGTTTGATGTATCTAAATTGGAACGCGAGCTGACTGATATTTTCGACATTTGCCATAACTGGGGTGCCATTATTCTCTTGGACGAGGCTGACGTCTTCCTTGAACAGAGAACCCTGCGGGATATTCAGCGTAATGGTCTTGTCAGTATATTCTTGCGAACGATTGAATACTTTCAAGGCATTCTCTTTTTGACCACAAATCGCATAGAGGTATGTTTACAAGAAGAGAAAAAGAAAAGGGATGAAGCTAACAAAAATAGTGTTTTGATGAAGCTTTCCAGTCGCGGATCCATGTGGCCCTTCACTACGAAAATCTAAAACCGAGTGCTCGTAACCAAATTTTCAAAGCCTTCATTAAGCGTTCCATTGACAAAAGTGAGGAAAACAACTTCGACGACAAAGACTACGAAAAACTATCACAAGTTGTTTTGAATGGGCGACAGATTAAGAATACGGTACGTACGGCTCTGGCTATCGCCCAAAACAATGAGGAGAAGTTATCGATGAAGCATCTTGATCTAGCTCTCGAAGTCTACAAGGACTTTAAGCGTCATTTGAATGGTGGGAAGAGCTATGAGGATGCTATGCATTCATTCTACACATGATTGTTTTTTTTCTTTCTATGTACATTGCATATTATGTTGGCGTTGGTTTTGGGGAATGTAGGGTCTGGGGAATGTAGGGTCTGGCATACTACTTTTTTTAAACAAAAATTCATAATCCTATTCAATTTGAAAATATTACATACTACTTTTCGGGATATCATTCATGTAATGTATCATAGACTGTTCACTTAAACGTAAAAAAATAGTCTGTAACAAACGGCTCCTTTGTGTTCCTTTTTTTGGCTGGATGAACAGGTTGAGTCATGTATATATACCATGAAACCCTTTCTCCTCTTCATCACTTTCGAAACCAAAAAAAAGAGAGAGGGAGAGAGAAACCACCAAAGTCGAGGCTTTTTTTCAAAATGTGCAAGAACAGCATCGCCTACGTCTATTGCAAAAACGCCAAAAACTGCCCATACTCTCAAGGTGCTCTGCTTTACAAGTTCGCACCTATGGTAGTCCCGTGCCCATTTGGTGTCCGTCGTGGTGTGTACTGCAGGCCGCGTCTTATGACGGGCTCGCGATTCACCAAAGCCTATTGCAGAAAATGCCTTCTTGACATGATCCCTCCATCATCTAAATAGTCGGCAAAACACTTCTTTTGGCCACGATGATGGGCTCATGAAGAAATTAGCAAAGAAGAAGAAGATGATGATGGTGATGGATATACAGACAGTTTATAATATTATCTGAATAAAATTTACCAAGACGCATACAAGATGTTATTCTGTTTCCATTGGAAAGATGCCCTTTGAAAATTATGAAAATAAAATAAAAATAAAAAAATAAAACGTAAAATGTTTTTTTTTAATTCTGTTCAGTCCACCCAGCGTTCATGATAAAGCAATGTGAAACAAAGAAGCTGTTAATAATTTGCAGTTCTAATACAACTGAACAGGATGTATTGACTATCAAACGATGTAAGCGTCATCTCGGCCCTTTTTCTATCTGTTCCGGCTAGAAAGAAGGAAAGAAAACATTCATCGACTTGAAAACTCGCATCCAAAAAGAAAAAAAGAAACAGAAGCCTCACTAAATGTGCATGATCAATACCATTGAAGTGTACTGTATCAAGGGAAAGAGTTGCCATTATTCTCATGGTGATTTGACTTTCCGGCATTTGCCTACTGTGGTCATGTGTCAATATGCTCTCCAAACAGGATTTTGCTGTGTTCTCATGGTTGAAGTGACCACCATGGACTACAGTGAGTACTGCCAAAAGTGCCGCAACCTGTATATAGAAGAAAAGTCGTTATAAGCTCTACTCATACATGTCCATTAAGTAGAGGTGCGTTACACCATTACAGAAATTGGTTTTTTTCATAAGTCCCTGTTTATATGGCTGCTCGTAGAACATTTTTGAAAAAAAATCTTTCGTCATCCAAAAACAAAACAAGAAAAACAAAAATAAAAAAACAGCCCACCACCCCAAAGGGTACCAGTAAGCTCCTTGATAAAGATCATCCACCAAAAAAAGGCCTGCTAAAGATCATCTCATCAAGATTTGCATTGTCAATACCATTCAAGTATACTGCAAGCGAGGCAGGGCTTGCCATTGCACTGGCGGCCATTTAATCTACCACTATCTACCCACGGTGATTTCCTGCTACTATATTCTACGCCTTCGCACGCAATGTCCTAACATGACGAGAGCATAACAGAAGACAGCAAGGATAAATGAAACGATTGTATCAAAGATGGTGATAGTATTTACTATCTAATCTAGCATGCCCAGTCGTTTTTTTCTCCAAAGAAATAGCGTTAACAAAGCACATGGCTATCTCTTGCAGCACTCTACTACGTAATAAATAATAAAAAATGAAAAATTTATCGATAATGTCACGGGCCGTCCCTCGTCACGTGACACGTGATGCTTGTGTGTTACACGCACAACCTCTCCGTTTGTCTCGTCCACACACCATCCTTTTGGACCAAGACCCACAAGAGGTCTTGTTGATAGGCACGTCTTGTCCTGCTTCTCTCTCTCTTCCTTCCTCATAGGATTCTCTTTCCCGAGAAGCAGTCTGACAGTTCCTATCAGGTCCTTTCTCTGTTTTTGTGACGTACCGTCACAGATAAAATGAAAAAAATTTGCATTGTAAAGAATGTCCAAGCATTTATCTACACTTGAGCTACAGAGCCGAACCGATGCTAGGTAAATTTTATCCTCTTAGCTTCACACTAGTACCAAGGCCTGCTAGGACAGTCTACTAGCAGGCCCTGGTGGGGCACGGCCTTTGTCCTAGGTTTTCCCCCAATAGTAATTTGAGAACACTTTTATAATAAGGTTGATGTATTATAATAATCTAAATGAATGAGGCCGATAGTGGTACCGATTTGTTGCCTCAGGCAAAGGTGAGACCCACCAGCCATGAAAACTGTTCCGCCTTTTAGCGGTGAACCGTGCATGGTCCTAGACACTTTTTTTTACCAGGATGCAAAAAGGTTGACTACGTACAGCAGCAGGACTTCGCGAGCCGTCACCGATCCCGCTACTATACTACCGATCACTGGGTTGACGGTGGGAGAGCGGACGGGATCCCGTATTTTCCAGTGTCTATGGCCGTACGTGACAGAATGGCCTCCAAAATCATTTTTATGCCGTGATGCAAGTGCGGGGCACGGCAAGTACCAGTATATATTCGCATCTAGCCATTCACGATTATAATATCTATTCCCACGTACAGCGCCTAGCTATTTCTTCCGAGGAGTACCCGGAAATGTGACTTGTTTGCTGTCTTTCTCGACTATTTGGTAATAAGAAACCATTTTATGAAAGGTGTGTATGGTGGAGAATATCGATTGACGCACTGGTCCTTTTTAAACCCCTGAATGTGTAGAGCATCTCATACATATAAACTTCCAATGGATCGTTAAAAGGTGCGTTTTACAAAATATCTTGAATAATGATTCAAGCAAGTACAAGTAGGCTTCCGACGCCCGCAACTTTTTTTGACAAGGTCAATTTTGGTGAATGAAAAACCTTGCTATCGTCGGCCACCTACCCAACATAGGTCCCCCGCCAACACCATTGGTGGTCGATACAGTTTTTTATAGATCCAAAAAAGGTCACTCTGCCAGATTGGTGACACTCTGAGTTTTCCGCCAGGGCGATTGATTACTCTTCAGGATGGCAATTTGGGGGCAAAATGACAGCCTTAGTATGGACGCCATGCTAGCTCAAAACATGACATCCCAGGATTGAACATCCTGCCCAAGTACTAGTGATTCTGTCTTGATATGCTTAGGAGCCGAGCTGGTATCATTTACGACGGGGTATCTCTTTTTCAAAATGGCTTGTGCCTACGAATTCCTGCGCGTGAACTCCAAACTTTTTGGCGTTCTGGAAGCAACAAATATTCATACCTACCTCTAGTACCGACCGTTTTAAAAAGACGCATTCTTACCTCGTCGACATAGTATACTCGCTCAAGTCTGACTACTGACTCCAAAGAGAAACGTTTCTTTTTTTTCTTTTTCTTTTCTTTGATTTTTGCCAATAAATTTTTTTTCTTTGCTATTATCAAGCCTTTTTTTGTTGCAAAATAGTTTGTTCCATGTCGTAAAATGCCTTCAGTACATGCCCATATTGCGAAAACTCCTTGGGTTGATATCCAATATCCACCTTTTCAATGGCCTCATCATTCCATCTCTTCCCAATCAACTCATCAAATATCTCATTCTCACCACGTTCCATGGACCAAACTGCTTTATAGGCACCCCCCAAAGCACATGCATTGCCACCAACATCTAGCCTATACACGCCTTCTACACCTCCTAGCACTTGGCCTAGCACTTTTGTAATGGCTGGATTCAATGAGCCACCACCTACGAGATAGATTCGGCGCGGCTGTGCCGGCAGTCCCTTCTGTTCATGCACAAGCGGCTGCGCCCGTAGACGCATCGACAGCGCCTGCGACTCTACTATTGTGCGTGCATCCTTGTAGGGCGTCGAAACGGAGGGCTCTAGTCCGGAGCCATCTGAATTGCACTCGTAATGCCATGTACCAGCCGGTATATTGGGGACGATTTCATTAAGGTGAAAGTAAAGACCCAAATGGGCCTTTTCATCTTGCTGCAAGACAGGCGTATCGAGGACGGCCTTGTTGAAAGCTTCCCAGCTAGCCTCTGGTAAGGCGTCTCGTACTCTCTCCCGAGAGAGACCGCCGTTTTTGTAGCAAAGCATAAACATGTACTGTCCCGGTGTCGTTGGATGATTGAAGAAATGGTAGCTTGCGTCAGGCTTGTATGTTGGCGTCACCATCAAAAAGGTAGTGGATGTTCCTAGGCTGACAATAGCGTCAAGTGGACGCAGTGGTAGCGCGAGAATGGTGGCTGGATTGTCGCCTGTGAATGGGCACACTTGGCAGTCTTGAGAAAGACCATAGTGGTCGACAAAGTACTTGGCAATGCTGCCCATACTGCCGCCACCATCCATTCGAACAGGGCCCAGCTTTTGTAGCAAGTCTCCGTGGTGGCCACCAGACACGAGCTGGAGCAATGGCTCTGACCATTTTTGTTGTGGAATGTCCCAGAGATCCATTCCACAAACGTCGCTGCGGTCCATTGGAGCCCATGTACCAAGGAGAATAGAGGCCACAAAGGAAGAGACGAGGGAGATGCGCCATGTCTGGGCATAAACGTCGGGCCATTTCCGCCGGATACGCATAATCTGAGGGCCTGTAAAGCGATGATGGGCAGAGCTCCCCGTCACCCGTGCAAGGTCAGGCCCCAATTGGGCCTCAAAGGCTTCACACTCTACTGCCGTGCTCTGGTCTTGCCAGTTGGGTGCCCACGGGTAGGAAAATGCTTTGGAAAGCTGGTCAGCCAAGTTGCCGGTGCCAGAAAGGCGCAGGTCATTCTCGGCCGATACGGACCAGTAGATACTTCCATGTTGCTGGCATGAGCCGCTGATGGCACGAATGCGAGAGAGTAGACGGGGGCCTTCGGGAAGGGCACGGAGTCTTTCAAAGGCAAGGTCAATGGCGTCTAAAAAGAGAGCCACTGGCGAGTGTACTTGGCCTTCGGGGCCGTGGATGACGCCTTTTGTAATGCCATATTTCTCCCCAAAGTCGGCGTCAAAGTCTACCTTGGCTTCAGCCACAACTCGGAGATGAGAGGTGACAAGGATGGCTTTTCATCAGTCTTTCTTTTTCTCATGCATTCATCAAGATAAAAGTACCCTTGAGTTGTTGCGTGGATAGATCGAATCCAAGATAGAGTGGCTCGGACATGCTCTACAGTATGAGTACCCCATCTTCATGCGGACTCTTCCCCCACACTTTATAGTAGAAATGGATGAACCGGGCGTCGTTACTGGGGGCATTTAGCCTAAACGGCGGTACAGTGGGCGTATTGCATATAATGTGGATTTTTTATGGAAAAAAAGTATGGGGACAAAGAGCAGCTCCCGAACGCCAATGCATGCAACAACCAGTGTTTTAGATTATTTTGGTGCAGAACGGGACCCAGCAATGAATTCGTCAAAGCGTTCCACCGTCTCGTCCAGGTGGACAAACCGCACACGAACACGACGGACACCACGGACCGTGTGGCCCACGTGTGTCCTGACAGTCTCCTCGACATGGCGGACGGCCTCGACTGTCCAGTTCTTTGGCACGGCCAGCTCAATGTCGACGAGGTAGTTCTGTCCAGACTTGACGCCCGAGACATCACGCACCTCGATGCCGTCGACCACGAGCTGGACCTGTGTCCGCACAGACGATTTGATGTCATTGTCGATGCTCTGGTCGGCCAATTCGTAGAGGGCGTCTGCCGAGTTTTGGTAGCCGGCACGGATGACAAGGAGGGAAATGAAGAGACCACCCACCGGATCGAGCCACGAGGCGTCGTGGATGAAGTTGGCACCCAGAATGGCCAGCAGCGTGACAATGCCCGTGAGGCTGTCGACGCGGTGGTGCACGGCATTGGACGCCAGCACAGACGATTTACGCTCCCGAGCGACCTTCATCGTGGCCCGGTAGAGCCATTCCTTGACGGCCACCGTGCCCATGGCCAGCCACACGGCGTGGACACTGGGCCCGAGGCCATGGCTGTGGCTGTGGCCATGGTGGGCAAGGGCCTCTACGGCGGCTGCATCGAGGAAGAAATGGGCATACAGCGTCTGCAAACTCGACATGCCCATGGCAATGCCGCCGCCGAGCAGCATCCCCGAGACGCCGAGCGAGCCAAGGCTCTCAATCTTGCCAAACCCCATGGGGAAACGCTCCGTGGGGGGCCGGAGACTCCATGAAACCGTGGCGAGTGTCAGGATATCCGACGCCAAATCGGTCAGACTGTGCCACGCGTCTGCCACCATGGCCTGGGAGTTGAAGAGGTAGCCTCCCGCGCCCTTGGCCAGGGCCATGCCGAGATTGGCATACAATCCAATGCGTGTAATGCGAACACCAGGGTCTTTTTTGTCCAGCGACGTCAAATATGCACTGTCGTGGTGGTGGTGGTGTGCGAGGAGGCCATGTGAGTGTCCGGCGTGTCCAGAGTGCCCACCATGGCCAATCTGGGGCTCTTTTACGGGCGTTTTATGGCCCTTGCCATCCATTGTATATCTTGAAAGGACAGGGCGTTTTGCCCTTGGAAAGCCCGAGAGACGACCCCGTGTCTCTGCTACTGTGCCCAGAATACGGACGCAATGCCGTTGCATCCTCAAATGACTCGACAGACGGTAATACAGTCTCTTGCCTGCTTAAAACGACGTTTTTGCGAGCTCCTACATGGTGGCGTGATAATGATGTAAGCATCTTGATGCGATGCACACCGCCTTCCGATAGATTAGATAAGCGTCTTTAAATGGTTGGTGAAATTCTGCGACCACTAGTGCCTTTCACAACAAGCAGAAGGCATCTCATAAAATAGCTTTTGATAATTCATTGAATTCATTGGTAGATTTTTATTTTCCTCTCTTGGGTATGTGATTATGTCGTTTCAAGAGGAGAGAAGTGCCTTCATAAGACGTGGCAATGCTCTTTTACAAAGATTCAAAGTAATCATCCTAGTAGGCAGCAGGGTGGTAAGCCATTCTGTTTATTATCTGGTAAGAAAGTCGATGGGATGATTTAAGGCCCGGAATGCCTTGTTAATCTTTTGGTATATCATTGTAAAAAGAAAGAAAAAATGGCCCCTCACAAAAGCAGGCCTCACAGTAAAGGTAAAGCTCATAAAGAGATGGCCAAGGTGATCAACGTGCTTTCGGCAAGTAATTTTGTGAACTTGTCCAAGGAAGACGCAGCAAATTTATTGCGAGAGCAGCGAAAGAATATATATAGTCTCCTACTTGAGAATGAAAAGGGAATAGACTTTCCAGAATTGCCAGATCGGGACTATTTGGGCCTTATGGAGCCAATTCGGAACCTCGTAACCATACGCGTCAACCAGGAGAGAGGGAATGGACTTAGTTCTCAAGTCCTTGCGACTCTTTTCTGGCAAAATACAAACCTACAGATCATCACCATCCATGGCTATAATAACGACTGTGTGAGCACCACTGAACTTGCCAATGCTATTGCAGAAAAATGTCATAGGCTAGTCAAGCTGGAACTATCCAACAAGAGCTCTTTCCACATTGCCAATATTACCAACATTGTAAAAGGATGTCCCCATATTAATAGTCTCATTCTAACACAGTCCGCCCCGTCATCAAGGGATGCTAACAACACAATGCTGAGCACCCATGTTGATGAGCTGGGAGCAGCCATCCACGATCTTCCACTTGTCGAGCTGGATATCTCTGGGGATCACCTTGTGACAGACTCACTTTTAAATGCCTTGTTTAAAAAGAGGAGCCCCATGGCCACACTCAATAGATTCAGACTAGGGAAGAGCAGCCATGTCACGGATAGTGGCCTCTCGAACTTGCTATATGCGCCCCATATCACTAGCTTTGACATGTACCAATGCCCCAATGTTGCAGGAAAGGGTTTCAAACGTGTCGTTTCTACGTGGAAATATCTCCGGCTGTTGTCCATTGATGGCATGGCGCATCTGCGCCCTGGATTTTTTGATGAATTGTTTGCGGGTATCAAGGACTCTGGTGCTTTTGAATTTCTCAATTCTTTCCTGGCTAAAAAGACACAAATTACCAAAAACACAGTCATCGAAATTCTCCGGGAATGTCGGAAGCTAAGCTATATGGACATTTCTCATTCAGCATGTGGGCTTGACATGGAGATGGCTACAGAGGCTATTAATAATACTCGCTATCGAGACTATATGCTGTCTACAGAAGAGAGAGACCGAGAACATTACTTTTACTTTACTGGATGGTTCTCGGAAGAGTCCTTGGGAAGAGTTGTGCTTTCCGAAAACGACAAGTATTTTATTGAAAATTTCACATGCCTTCCCTACGATGCAGGGGAGTTGCGATGCTTTGATAGAGCCCCTACTTTGCAACCTGGTGCCGTGTATATCCCCAAGTACGATACGAGGTTTGGCTTCAGCAGCCCTACTAATAGTTCCCTCCCATTTTACTTTAGTTGGAATTTTAACGGTATTTCTCCTGGTAGAATATAGGTAGGCTTAGAAAGGCACAATAAAATTAAAAAAATTAAAGGAATAACATTTGGAAAACTACGACGCCACGTTAAAAGACTCATCAATGGCCGGCGGAAAGTCGCCATTGGGTGGCGCTTTGGTGGGAAACAAGAGCCCTTCGATAAACTTGACCTCGGAATGGTCGCGTGTCGTCTTCATCAAATGACGCCACACAATGCTCGTCTCCGATGCCGTTGTCTCAAAGAGAACCTCGCCGCCCACCTGCGTCTTGTCCCCCGATTTAAACGCCCGTCCGCTCGGAATCGACCGCACCGCTTGCATCACGGACCGCGCCACCGATCGCAGCAACGTCGTGTCCTTCATGTACTCGGGCGCATCCCCAGCAGCCCACGTGGACCTCATGGAAAGCGTCTTGTACAGCACTCGCTGGGGATCGGCATACACGTCGTAGGGACACTGCGCGTTCTCCTTGTACTCGTCGACGAGCTCAGGATCGCCACAGCCAACGACAATGATTTGGGTCGGCACCGTCGATGCTGCCAAACGCTCGGGCGGAATGGCCTCTGATAGTACACGCAAATACTCTTGGCAATTCTCCCGTTAATTTTTTTTAAAAAAAGCAAGCAAGAAAAACGTACACCACAGTAAAAGTGCCGGACAAAGATGGCAAGCGTCCGTCCGGAACGGGCACAAATGTCGGCAAAGGGAACAGCCGTGCCGGTCGCATCATACACGCTGAGATCCGTTATATGGGCCATTGTCAGCGCATTCGGCAGCGTCTTTCTGCTCTCTCTATTCGCAGCAAAGTCTGGTGGTGGCGTCTCGACACTCGACATGTCTCTTTCCGCAATGACTCAACGCTACAAGACCCCTTCATGCCACAGGACAAAGACATTGCCAACGGCAACACACGATAAAAACTTGGAAGTGGGGTCACTCTCGATAATCAAAAGGTAATAAAATGCACTGTTTTTTTTTCAATCTATTTTCTCTCTTTTATATATCCTGTTTGCGACGCAGAGCACCAGGGCACCCCCCTGAGAAGTCATAGGTAGGCATGCATGCATGTGCTACGTCGACACCAGAGGCCCTTCCCTGTCGGCGTCTTGTTCCTTTTTCCTATTGCAGCCAAATAAATAGCCGCGGAAAAAAAAAGTAATAAAAAAGTAAAGAAGAGGCACCCCTGGTCGACAGGCATAATATATGCAAAGACAGTGCCTCTCTGCAAAAGGGGGCTCTTGTCCTTCCCTGCCCTACCCATGCGCACGCCCATCCTTTCCGGCAACACCCCGTCCATTCTGACGGAGACTCACACCCCCGGCTGTTGTGTTCGTGACCTCGGAGGCAGCTACACTATCGCCTGCTACGCTATCTGCAGCGCTCCCCGCTACGCTCCGGCCCACAGCGCCCTTGCGGCCTTTGGCACCACGGGCAAACGGCGCACCGGGCAGGCCGGGCCACTGATTGGCTCTGAAATCAGGGAACATGGTCGAGTAGGTGCTGTCCATGTGCGTCGAGCCACCCAGGGCAGAGCCCCGGATGGAAGACACGTCGTCCGGGATGTACGACATGATGGAGCCTGTGTCAAAGTCACGGCCGCCGTGCAGAGCGTCCATGGCGTTTGGGTTGCCAAAGCGGCCACTGGGCATGGTGCCGGCATCGCCAGGTATGCCGTAGCCAAACGAATACGACGGACGGTTGCTCACCTTGGGCGGGTTGAACTGGTGCAACGAGGGCTGCAGGTTGGTCAGAGGGCCCTCGACAAGACAGCTCTTCTCTTTGAAGTGGGTGAGCAGATGGTACCACAGCTCGTGCTTGGCCAGCAGCTTGGGGTTGCCGATAATGACAATGCCGTACTTGGCTCGCGTCAGGGCCACATTCATGCGGCGCGGGTCCGACAGGAAGCCAATGCCCTGGTTGTCGTTGGAGCGCACGCACGACAGCACAATGTAGTCCTTTTCGCGGCCCTGGAAGGCGTCGACGGAGGCCACTTCGACCTCCTTGTAGGCCTCCTTCTTGAAGGCCGTGGTGCTCTGCATGGTGGTGACAATGTAGCTGCGCTGGCCCTCGTACGGAGTGATGACGCCAATGTCGGCCGGCTTCACGCCGGCCTTGAAGAAGCGGCTGACGACCTTTTCGACGTTGGTGGCCTCGGTGCGGTTGAGGTAGGACGTGCCGGAGGCGGAGATTTCCTCCATGCCCAGATTCGACCAGAAAATCATGGGCGTGTCGGCCACCGGCCAGGGAAAGTCGACGTCGGGACGCAGCCGCTCTTCCGACGAGACGCCGTTGTGCAGATTGCCCTCGTAGAAGAGGTTGGAGGGGAACTCGGCCAGATGGGGATGCATGCGGTACTGGACGTTGAGGCGGATTGGGCTCAGGCCGAGCATGACCAGGCGCTCAAAGAGGGACTGGTTGAGGCCGGCCTTGGCGGCCTTTTTGTTCATGATGACGGGGCCCAGCTGCTTGTGGTCGCCGACAAGGACGGCCTGTTTGCAGCCGAGAACAAGGGGGATCATGCACTCGGGCTCGGCGGACTGCGTGGACTCGTCAATCAGCACGTTGCGGAACTGCATGGCGGCCAGACGCGGGTCGCCGGCACCGACGCACGTGCAGCACACGACGTCGGCGTTGCGGAGCGTCTCGGACTCGGCAGCCTTGGTCAGGCGGCGGAAGGCCCGCTCGTCGGCGCTGTTGAGCTCACCGACGGTGTTTTTGAGGCGCTGCAGGCGCTGCAGCTTCTCGTACGACTCGTTGTTGCGGACCTGCTCGTGCAGCGAGAGGAAGCTGACGGACGACTCGACGTCCTCGCGCGACTTGGCCGTCAGCCGCACGACCTTGAGGCCGGTGCGGTGGACGCGCTCGCAGAGCTGGTCGACCGCGACATTGGAGGGCGCACAGACGAGCACCTGGGCGTTGTTGGTCTTGACGAGGTTGTAGATGATGGTGGCCGAGGTGACGGTCTTGCCGGTGCCGGGCGGGCCCTGGATCAGGCTCAGGGGCGTCGACAGCACAGTCTGGATGGCCGTGCGCTGGCTGTCGTTGAGCCGCGGCAGGTTGGGGGCCGCCAGCTCGGCCGGGGGCGGCACAGAGGGCTCGAGGATGACCTCGTGGCCGAGCAGCTTGAGGTAGATGTAGCCGGAGATGCTGACGTTGTCGACAGCAAACTTCTTCATGGCGGCCTGCATGCGGTCGTACGACGTGGCCTTCCACACGTAGCCGGCCGAGAAGTTGGACGTGCACTCGGTGGGCACGGCCTTGTCGCTGACGGCCTTGTGCAGCTCGAGCGTGACCTCGTCGGACTGGCTGTTGGGGATCTTGATGACGTAGCCAACGCCCTCCCACGGGCGGTGCAGCTCGCCGCGGTACTTGAGGCGCATCTCGTCGCCGACGGCGAGCTTGACGTCGCCGGACTCGATCTTGGGCAGCACAAAGCTGGCCAGGTGCTTGTTGTTGAGGCTGTACGTCCAGCGGATCGTCAGGTCGTCCTCGGACTGCGCCTCCTTCATCTTCTTGTCGTAGTCCGACTCCATCTTGACCAGCGGCCCAAACGTGTTCTGGTAGTGGTAGGCGTCGTCGTAGCGCGCCAGGACCGGCGGCGGCTGGTCGTCGACGGCGGCCGCGCGGTCGAGGTCGTCGACCGTGGCCGACGCGTCCTCCTTCCACAGCTCCTCGAGCCGCGCAATGGCTGCTGCGGGAATGCGCCGTGCCCGCAGCTGCTCCTCGTCGCTGGGCAGGGCCAGCAGCCACGGCAGAAAGGCGCGGTCCTCGATCAGCGCGTGCCAGCGCGACACGTCCCAGCTCATGTCCTTGCTGGACGTGCTGGCGCCGCACGGATGCCGGCACAGCAGCACCACGACGGTGTCGGACTTTGCGGGGATGAAGCCAAGCATAAAGACGTTCTGCGTGCCGCAGTTGTAGCACTCGAGCACCGTGTCGCCGAGCGACGATGCCGGGTGCAGGCTGACCACCTTGTGGTGCGCGCGCACCAGGTGGTTGACAATGTGCGACGACGACGTCGTGCCGCGGCTGCTGCAGAACCACTTGTTGCACGTGACGCACCTGACCACGCACGCGGCCGAGTGGATCCCGCAGTACCTGTTGTTAGTCATCAGCCGCTCGCTGGGGCACGTACGCGCAAGCGTGCGCCGGCAGCGCCTGCACCTGCTCCTCGCCGTCCTCGAGGTGCATTCCCTGCATGCCGTCCGCCACCGTGCTGGCGCCGCTGTCGCTGTCGGCGAATTCTGCCGGCGTCGCGGCGCCGTCCCGCAGCTGTGCGCCGCCCTGTCCGGCGCGGGCGCCGTGCGGGCCGGCCGCTGGGCCGTCGTCGTCTACTGTGCCGTCGATGCTGGCCGGCATTGTTGGTGGCTGGAAATGGTGCTTGTGTCGCCGCGTGGCGTGGTTGCCTGCTTCGTTGTTCGGTGTGAGGAAGGCACGACTCGTTTGTCTTTTTGCTTGCAGCACGTATCGCCACGTGACGCTGGTTATCGATAAGGCGGATGCTCAGACCCACTTCAGGTGCTTCTTTATCGATAGCGGTACTTTTTTTGTCAAGCGAGCAGGCCTCAGATTCACGCCAACTGCTGCTGCAAAAAAAAACATGCTTGTAGGTGCACTTGCCGTGGCGCGGCCATGCTAACCGGCAGCGCAAGCAAGTCCGCCAGCGGCGGGACTACCTCTACCGCAAGGCCATGGTCCTGAAAGAGGCCGACATCAACGAACGCCGTGCCAAGCTGCGCAGCGCCATTGCCCAGGGCCGGCCCCTCGAGAAGGGCATTGCCAACGACACGGATCTGCGCAGAGACTACGCCTACGACGAGTCGAGGCCCGATCTCTCGACGGACGACCGTCTGGACCTCGACGACGAGTATGCCCAGCTCAGTGGCCTTGTCGATCCACGCGTGCTCGTGACGACATCGCGCTCGTCGTCGTCGCGTCTGACCGCCTTCAGCAAGGAGATCCGCCTGCTGCTGCCCACCTCGATCCGGCTGAACCGGGGCAATCTGGTCCTCGACGACTGCGTCCAATCGGCCAAGGCGGCCGGCCTCTCGGACATTGTGCTCCTGTCCGAGCACCGCGGCACGCCAACAGGTCTTGTGTAGGTCCACGCCGCGGGGAGCACACCACTGACAAACAGCATCTCGCATCTGCCCCATGGCCCGACGGCGTCCTTTTCGCTGCACAACGTGCTGATGCGTGGCGACATCCCCGGCAGCATCCGCGGCAGTGTGTCCGAGGCCTATCCGCACCTCATCTTCGAAGGCTTCACGACAAAGCTCGGCGCGCGAGTGTGCAAGGTTCTGAAGCACCTGTTCCCGCCGCGGGACCCCATCACAAGCAAGACAAAGCTGTCGAACCGCGTTGTGGTGTTCAAGAACATCGAAGACGTCATCGAAGTGCGTCACTATGTCTATGTCCGCACAGCGCACGACGCCGTCGAGCTCTCGGAAGTTGGGCCGCGCATGTCCATGAAGCTCTTTGAAATTCGCAACGGCACCCTTGAAAACAAGGACGGCCATGTTGAATGGCACCTAAACCAGTTCACCCGCACAAGCCGCAAAAAGGACTATCTGTAGACTCATATTCTTCATTTCATGGCTGCAAAAAAAAGGCGTTGTATTTTTATTGATTGCATTTACATTATTTTTGTTTTTTTGGTTCAACAAATAAAGATGAAACTCGAATGGAGATCAGATCATTTTACTTTCATACCACCCGAGTCACTGGTCCGATGGATGCAAAGGGGCTCTCTTTGTCGGCCCTTTGGTTGAACAAAAAGGCAAAATGTTACGTCATTTCACACTGGATCGACGGCGACTCCTTTATCTAGCGGGTTGCATCGCCCCATTGTTCACCGTTTCGTATTTTTTCGTCTTTGGCTTTTTTCCAACAGAAAAAGCCGCGTCCAGGCCACGTATTTGTATGAGGGCTCATTAGAAAAAAAAAGAAAACAAAAAAAAATGCATGCACGTCTCTTTTAAAAAATTTTCATCATGAGTTTTTTTTACAAGCGGTGTGACGCTGTATGTGACGTTCATCATACTCTCCGTATTGCAATGGCTGCAGATGCAAACATGGTGCATGAAAAGAATTTTTTGCCTACCATAGCAGTTGAATTTGGAAAACTGCTTGCCCCTTGGTCGATAGAACCAAGCATCCGCTCAAAATTGACCTTTTTTTAAAGAGACAAAAAGTTTAACCAGCTGTTTTCTTTTTTTTTCATTTTACCTTTTTCTCGTCCTTGCAACAGATCTTGCATGAAAACGGCACATTGTCGCAGTCCAACGCAATTTCTTAATGATCGTCCTTTTTGGTTGCATTTTTTTTTGTTTTTCTTTTTTTTTTTTGTGATTGGATTTTGCAACAATCTTTTTTTTTCTTCTTGCTAAAAAAAGTTGGTCATTGTGCACAAGGTTCCCAAATTGCATCGTTTGGGTTACATATTTCTTTCCAAGGGTGTATGAACAGGGCTGTTTTAACCTTTTTTTGACCAGTCTGACTTCTCTCTCTGTCTCCCCCCCTCTTCTCCCCTCCCCCCTCGGGTGACAAGTATATTACCATTCACAAAGTAGATCTTGCTCTGTCCTTTTGTTCCTCTCCTTCTTTCTTCCCCCTCAATTAAAAAAAAGCTCACGCGTCCATCTTTTTTGATTCATCCCATGAACGTATAATCCCCCCCTCAATCAAGCTAGTTTTTTAGCACGGATCTTCACTCTCTGGCTGTGTCTAGGAGTGCCTATACTGTATCCATACTATAGTTCAGGGCACTTTCATGTCGTACGATCGGTACGGACAGCCTATCCCATACGTCCAGTCGCCGTATGCTGAAGCTGGCTACCATAGAGTGCGTATACCCTCTCCCATCCTCTTTTTTTCAACGCACGACTAACCCCGTCTAGCATGGACCTCATTCACCGGGCCTATATGGGTTTGGTCCCATGAAGATGGACGAATTCAGCCATAACCTGCGGATCCTCCGTAAAATCATGGTTAACATCCAAATATGGCTCGACATGGTAGATAACCTGCACACAGATGCTCTCAACGGAAACGACCCTGACCCATCTACACGGGTAAAAGAATTGGCTGTCGAAATCGACCGTACCCTACCAGAAATCAACCAAAAGGCCCGAGAGCTCGTCTACGACTGCGAAAAGACAACAGACACGCAGCTTTTTGCTACCAAAAAGCATGACGTTACCTTTATGCTCAACACCTTTACCGAGGCCCTGCACACATTCGCCAAGAAGCAGCACATGCACCGAGAGTCCTATCGCGAAGAGGTCATGCACCAGTACGTAAACGCACAGCCCAATGTCTCCGAAGAGGAATATCAAGAGCTCGCCGATGCCGATTGGAGCCAGCACAGCGGCTTTGCCTCTGCCGTATGTACTTTTTTCTTTTTCTCTTGTTGTTCTCGCCGCCCTGTTAACAATAGATTGAAAATTCACAATGCGACCAGGCAGCCATTGTCT
The DNA here is from genome assembly GCA_020002325.1 of Chrysosphaeria jannelii. Taxonomy (NCBI): domain Eukaryota; kingdom Fungi; phylum Ascomycota; class Sordariomycetes; order Ophiostomatales; family Ophiostomataceae; genus Chrysosphaeria; species Chrysosphaeria jannelii. Next base: position 19,769 of record JAGKRY010000049.1, on the reverse strand, counting down.
TGTCCATGATTCGGGACCGTCATGGCGAAGTCGAAAAGGTGGAACGAATCATTGTCGACATTGAGGCCTCGTTCCATCGCCTCGTAAAATTCACCATTAAAGAGCCGCCGGCCACGCAAGACGTCGACCAAAGCACGGCCTCAAAATCACAAAAAGAGGCATCAAGCCAAAAGGTTTTCATTTGGAGAAAGCTCGTCCTCAACCGAACCATGCTCAAATTGTCCTTGGCCATTTTTATTCTCATCATGGTGTTGGCAATCGCCCTCGGCATTGGGCTCGGCCTCGGACTACGAAAGTGACAGACGTTCAAAAGTGGCTTTTTTAACTTTTTTTTTAACTTTTTTTATTTTCTTTGCCTTGCTTCGAAGCAGTGATACCATAGTTGCGTTTGTATCCGATGAAATCTTTTCTCCCCCATAACATGTGCGCAAGGAAGCACAAAAAAAGAGATGCGGCTATTATCTCTGCATACTATTGATGCTCCCATGACGGACATACGTTATGTGGCGTTGCAAAAGAATGCGGGCCCATGATGACTTGCATTCTTGTGACTACCATGTCCGTAAGGTATCCTTCCGAGTTTCACTTGGGCCGGTGGCCGTTTTGCTGTCCACGGAGGTCCATAAGCACCTCTTCGGGCTTTTTTATCCCTTTTTGTACTATAATCCCTTTGCCGCGTCCCGCCACTCTTGTCCATCTTATGCCCTTTCCTTGGGCCTCATCATCGTGCCTTTAGGCTCCCTTCCTCAGCGTTGGGTTGCGTTGTAGGCTTCTCTTTTCCCTTTGGTTATTGCCATCTAGCGGGTGTTTCCTTTTTTCTTTTTGTTCTTTTTACGGCCGCCATTTACAAATAGCAAAGGGGGTGTCATGACCACGTTTTTTTTTGTCTTTACTGCTGGCGTGATTGAGATATAGAGGTGCATTCATGCATGGTCCAAACCGTCAAAAATGAATCTAGCATCATCCTCCCAGTACGAGAAAGGAAAGGCATCTATGAAACGACGCAACAGCTCAAGGTCCAAAAGGGCGGCCCGAGAGAAACTCTTATCATGTCAATGTGGAAAAATAAAAATAAAATTTCAAAACCCGTTCCACAATGAAATTTTTTTATATCAACTGTTAAAAATAGAGCGCACAAGTCTAGAAGGTGTCATTCTCGTCATAAATACCGGCTATTCGCTCCGGCTTACAGCGGCATTCATTGATAGCAGACAAGGGAAAAAAATTTGAATAAAAAAAAATAAAAATGCTCACAAATTCAGAGGTAGTGATGTATCTAGAGAATATAATGGAGGATTGTTGCCCTTTACCGGTTTTTGTTTTCATTTCCCATCTATCCATCATCATCATCAATTGACCCTCTTCCTTAACCATGGCCTCCCAAGAACCCAAGGAAGCCATCACATCGGCATCATCCACACGAACCGTACTACCCGACCTAGAAGCCAACCAGATGGAAAGCTCAGAAGAACTTGACCCTGCCTTTGCCTCCGACTCGGAAGACGTAGCACAACGAGTGCCCTCCAAGCCTCTACAACCCATCATCAGTCTTTCCTCAGAACCTCTCCTCATTGCATGGGAAGATGGTGACCCGGAAAACCCCCATAACTGGTCCCAACTAAAAAAATTATCCATCCTTGCCATCACGATGGTCTCCATCGTCAATAGCACCCTCGGAAGCTCCCTCCCCAGTAATGCCGTCCCCTTCATGGCCAAAGACTGGCACGTCACCTCTGAAACACAAAAAGTCTTGCCCATGTCCATGTACCTCGTCGGCTACATCCTCGGCCCTCTCTTTTGGGCCCCCCTCAGCGAACAGTACGGCCGTCGTCTCCTCTTCGCCGGCTCCTTTCTCTGCTTCATGGTCTGGACCATGGCCTGCGCCCTCGCCCCCAATTGGCCTGCCATGCTCGTCTTCCGCCTCTTAGCCGGGACTTTTGCCAGCGCCCCCCTTGCCATCGGCACCGGCACCATTGCCGATCTCTTTGCCAACCCTCTCACTCGCGGCCGTGCCATGGCCACCTTTATGGCCACTACCTTGTGGGGGCCCCTCTTCGCACCCATCATCTCTGGCTACTGCTCCACCTCCATCGGCTGGCGATGGTCCTTCTGGGTCGCCCTCATCTACGCCGCCGTCACTTTCATCCCCCTCCTCTTCGTACCCGAAACATTCGGCCCCGTCTTGCTCAAACGCCGCGCCGAGAACATACGCCGCCTCGACCCCGACGCCAACGTCATCGCCTCCCACGAACAGGACCGAAAGTCCCTCCAAGAACTCTTCACCATTGTCCTCACGCGCCCCCTTCGCATGATGCTCTTTGAGCCCGTCGTCTCGAGCGTCTGCGTCTACCTCGCCCTCGTCTACGCCATCTTTTACATGACCTTCCAGGCCTTCCCCCTCGTCTTCGAAGGCATCTACAACTTCGCCCCAGGCAAAGAAGGCCTCGTCTTCCTGGCCATTGGCGGCGGTGGCTTCCTCTCCTTTTCCATCTTCTTCGCCTACGATGGCTACCTCATCAAAGCCACCGCCCGCGGTGACGCTTGGACAAAACGAGAAGAGTTTCGCCGCCTTCCCCTGGCCTGCATTGGCGGCCCCGTCTTCGTCATCAGTCTCTTCTGGCTCGGCTGGTCTGCCAAGGCAAATGTCTCCTTTGTCGTGCCTATGCTCGCCGGCATCCCCTTTGGCATCGGCTACATGCTCATCTTCATGTCTCTCCTCAACTACCTAACCGACGCCTATGAAATCTTTGCAGCCTCGGCCAGTGCCGCCACATCATGTGCCCGGTCCCTCATTGCGGCTATCCTCCCCCTAGCGTCGACACCCATGTTCACAAAGCTCGGAATCAATGGGGCGTGTAGCCTACTTGGTGGCCTAAGCTTGCTCATGTGCATCGTTCCCTTTCTTTTTATCTGGAAGGGGACACAGTTACGCTCCCACAGCATGTTTTTTATTGCCTTGCGTGAAAAAAAGGAGGAGATGGCCAGAAAAGTCGAGCGCCAACGCCTCCGCAAGGAAAGAATCGAGCAAAAGCGTCTCGAGCGGGAGCGAATAGAGAAGAAACTCTCTGATACATCTTCCCCTTCGGATTCCACACCATCATCGCCTTGATTTCTTTAGCTACAGCACGCTTGCATATTCGCATTTAATTTGGAGTTTTGGCTTGATAAAATTGCTTTCTGGTTTCTAGTTAATTTTAATGTAATGGATGAATACGCATTCAACGTTGTCATGATACTCCTGCCACCAAAGCCAACAATAAATAAACCAAAAGAAAAAACTCGTATTCCAAATCGTAATTATAATTTTAATTATAAAACCATCATCCCGATTCATGGGACCCAACCGCATAAATGCAAGGCACGTTTTCGTCCTTACGCACATTCTTCATTTTAGATGCCTCCGTCTTTGCCAAAAAACTCTTTTCATCGGTACATGAAACGTTTTCTGTTACTTTGCGATTCAAGGGTTTTGATACAACTACACTCTCGCTATGTTGTGAAACCGCGTCGCAAAACGATACTGGGCTGTCAGAGGAAACTGTCGACTCTCTCTTTACTTCCTTCTGAGCAGGCGTTAACCCACTAGAAATCATGGATTCAATAGCCGCATAGGCATTCGTAAGTGGTGTTTCCGGAAGTGACCCGGCACTCAAAACACTTGGTGGCTTTTGCTTCTCCATTTCTGACTTTTGTGGTGAATCAAGATAATGGCTGTTCTGTATATTTGCCATGAGACCAAATACACTGTCAACGTCTTCAGGAGACCCCACCATAATTTCTTTCGTCTTCTTTTGTGGCGTTATGATTTCTTCCTTTTTGGGCGATTCAATGGCAGTCTCGTCAGACGAATCTGCGTGAGAAGAGCTAGTACCAGGGTTTTCGGACTCGCAAATAGTATGCTCTGGCGTTGGATTCTCTCTTCTCATTACCTTTTTGAATCCAGCCCGAAAGGCCTTTTCCACGCCACCTGAAACTTTCCTGGTGAGAATCTGTGCAACAGATTTTTTATGCTCATTGGCATCAGTCAATGTAAGCGTCTCAGTAGAGGGTTTGGGCTGCGCTCCGTCAAAGTTGAGGACAGATGGGGTACTTTCCGTATTCGTTTTAAAGGGGTCAAAGTTGGCCGGCCATGCATTCGATGCACCTCTTCTTGTCAATGGAGACGTCTTCGGAGCTTCTTTCTTTAAGCCATATTTCGGGCTTGTTTTACGCCTGTCGTTTTGCGTTAGCGTCGGTGACTTTTCCAAAGAATTCATGCTATGAGAATCTGCAGTCTTCACAATTTTCTCCTTGAAGTCACCAGTTGCATCTTCAAAAGGCACTTCATTCTCCACGTGCCTATTATTCTCCTTGAGAAAAGCCTCCCCAGATTCATTTTGGCCCTTTAGGTTAGAGGAAGAAATTTTCCCTGGATAAGTTAGCTTTTGTAAATCAAATCTGAGAGATTAAAAAAAAAAACCGTACGGCGAAGTGATAGAAATTGCACTTTTGGAGTGGCTTTTCGAGATGGAAGAGAATTTGTAGCTGCTTCACTCTTTTCTGTCTTTGTCTCTTTTAATAAATCATCCGAGCTAACCAATGGAGAAGGCAGCCGGAGGGGACTGATACGCGTTTCTTCCGATGACCTAGCAGACAAGCGTCCCTTTTTGTCAACTAAAGAAGCCTTGGATTGGCCGAGAATAACTTTTGCTTTAAAGGCCTCATGTATGCTCCCTTCGGTCTCAAAGGAACTCAATGACTCAGTAATGGTTCTTGAATGTTCTGCTTTGGGAATGGTTCTAGCTTCATTTCCATGGATAGCCTGTTCAACTGTCAAGTTTCCTTCAGTCACTACTGTCTTTTTTGTACTTCTTTCAAACGAATCTGGCGGCACTTCCTCTGCTGTCTGTGTTTCACTTTTTCTTGTCAGCCATTCCTTGAGGCTTCTAGGCTTGAGATGCGTGCTTCCAAGGCCCAGCCTATGGGATAGTCCACCCTTTCTGGCTTGCAAATGAGAGGCTTTGGCACTGCTATTATTTGTGGCAGTTCGAGAGAGTGTAAGAAATGTACCGTCCATGCTTTTACGAGCAACCGCAATTGGCATGGATAAGTCATCATTACTTTTGACTATGGTATACTTAATACTATTTTGCCGATGTTCGCTTTCACCGTCAAGCCTAGACATTGTCGAAAGAATGCCATGTCCATCTGCGACTAGCTTATCAGACGGCGTTGGGTGTTCTTTGATGGTCGTCATGGTAGAACGCTTATAGGAATGAGGGGGTGTGGCTTGACGGTCTTTTTGGAGTTCTTCCTTCATCATTCGATGTGTCATTCGACGGACTTCGGCACGGCGCTCAGCAGCCACAATGTCATCAAGGCTCTTTGTAGAGTCTGAACTGCTGGCTGTCCTTGCCTCTTCAGCTCTTGCTTTTGAAGTAGAAGAACGCCCTATATGACCAATACGTGACATCAAACTCGTCAACGGGCTTGTACCGGATTCCGTGGGAAGACCAGGAAGGCTTCGTGGCGTACTCGGATTGGTGCTGTCCGAACTGGACGGAGCACCAGAAGCACGGACCCGCGCGAGATGGAGCAATTCATCATCGCTATCGCTCTCGCTTTCAGCCAGACCTTCAAAGTCAGGAATATTGGGGATAGGGCAGCGTCCAAGAGTAGATTTAGAGTGACTTTTTTGGGGAGGAGTGCATGGATCAGAAGAACCTTTCTCTGAAATGGGATGCATTGTAGCTAGCCGTGCTTGTGGTGGGACGGTGGGTAGGATAATGGGTACAGGGTGATCCTTCTGTCCCGGGGAGGACTTGACGCAAAAGCAAAGCCCCATGGTGAATTGGGTTTTCTATATGGGGGCAGAATTCTAGAATGGAGGATTTTTACAGGAACAATACGTGAAAAGAAAGCCAGGGTTGATATCCTCGGGATGGTTGTCAGTGTCATACAATGCAAGACGATATAAAACAAGCTTGGTCAAGAGTGAGACGAAGAGCAAGCACGTTGTACGACGGGATGACGGAAAAAATCCCCTGAGGAGTTACGCCGGGTGATGAAAGCCAACTGTTCCTGTTAAGGGACCCATTGATATCCAAGGAAACGACGTTACCAAGGCGTCCAAGGGTATCCGAGGGAAATTGGGTGGGGCCTACGGCCTCGAATTTTTCATCCTTGAAGAGTCGTGGTTGTGTTACGCTTGGCCTTTATCTAGCCTGTTTCTTTCTCTTCAGAAACTGGCATCGATCATGGGCTTTATTTTACTATGGATAATACCTTGCATTATATTCTCCTTGGCGGTTTGAGATGTACATTGCCTTGCAGGTACATACATGCAGCTATCCGAGAAAACAGGGCACAGGGGAGTGTTTCTACAGCAACCAGCCTGCCCAAAGGCAGGTACATACTAGCATGAGGAAGGCGCGCATGGCAGCGCTGAGGCTCACTTGGGCACGTGACCATATATATTAGTCAGCATCGCTACGGAGAATTATACCGAGCCTTGGCGATGCTAGCCTTGCACGTCTGTTCTGCAGTCTGAAGCGCGAAGAAGATGGCACAAGACGCCTGGGAAGACACAGAAGGGGGTTACGGGGCCGAAAAGGAGAACGGGGAGGAGACACGGGAAAATAAGGCGGAAAACGAGTCTGAACACAGCAGTCGAAATTCGTCGCCAACACACGAGTCTGAGCACCACGACGGGCATAGCATTGACCACGAGAATGAGCCGGGACAGCCCCCGCGCAAGAGACAACGCGTGCGGCTTTCGTGTCTCGAGTGTCGACGGAGAAAACTGTCGTGCGACCGGGGGTTGCCGTGCGAAAGGTGCCTGAAATCAGGGACGCCGGAGCGGTGCACGTACGAAACAAGGCCTGGTCTGGCACCCCCGGCGAAGAACGGGCTCACACAGGGCGCTCTGAGCAACCTGGACAGCCGGATGACGCCATTATCAGCTGCTGTATCCGCGGAGAATCCGCTGTCGTTTCGCAGAGATCTGCAGCGAAACAGCATGAGCCTGCCCATGAGCGACGCCGAGCGCATGCGGAGGCTCGAGATGGAGGTTGCCCAGCTCAAAAGAATGCTCACCACGGCGGCTGGTGGCCCAGGAGGCCCTGTCCATGGACGAACAGCCCTGTCAAACACGGCCAAAACGGCCGAAAGCCCGCGTGTGACGGGCAGTGACAAGCAGACATCGTCTCCATCGACCTTTGTGAAGCAAATCTATGGGCAGCGAGACGCAGAGGCGATGCAGATGGGTGAAGAACTGCGTTTTTTTCGTGGGAAAGAGTTCAAAACGCGCTATTTTGGCCCGCACAACGCATGCATGGCCTTTAGCGAGCTCACGGGCCTGTGTCCGTTCATGAAGGAGACGGCCGAGGAGTGGCTGCGGCCCTTGCATATCCAGAACCAAGGAAAAGACCGCCAGAAACGGAAGCTCGAGCTCGAAGAGCGGCAGTCACGGCCTGATCCCGAGCTAGAGGCCTTACTGCCACCAAGAGCACGCGTAGACAAGCTCGTGGAGACGTATCTGACCCAGTTCGAGCAGATCCACCGTATTGTGCACATTCCTAGCTTCAAAAAAGAGTATGCAGCGTATTGGGGTGACCCTCCTCGCGACAGCGTGTCGCCACGGGAGAACGGCTCCGGAACGAAAAGGGCCCCGACCTTTACAGCGCTTCTTCTCTCCATTCTGTCCATCACCAGCTGTGTCTGTGAGGACCAGGGCGGTGAATTTGAGCGTGGTGGCGAGGTCTCGCGAGCCCATCGCCAGGCAGAACGATGGCTCGCGGGCTGTGACGATTGGCTGCAGCGCCAGAGCCAGAAGCATCGCAAGCTTGTCCACTACCAGATTTCGTGTCTGTCGTACATTGCCCGGCGTGTCAACACTTTAAAGAAGAAGCGTTTCTGGAAGGGCTCGGGTGCTCTTGTGCAAGATGCCGTGTCGGTAGGCCTCCACCGTGATGCCAGCCACATCCACGACTCTGTTTCTGTCTACAACCAGGAAATGCGGCGTCGTATCTGGGCGACCATCCAGGAATTCGACCTGCAGGCATCCTTTGACCACGGATTGCCGACGCTTCTGGGGGCGCTCCGGTTCGATGCAGAGGCTCCGCGGAATCTCAATGACGAGGACTTTGACGAGGACTCAACCAGTCTTCCGCCATCAAGACCTGCCGAAGAGTATACCTATTCAGCATACCAGCACACGTCCCGTCGAAGCTTGCCCCTGCGTCTGCAGCTGAGTCGTGTCTTGACGGGGCCACCAGAGGACCTGGACTATGACCAGGTGATTCGCTACACGAACCAGATCACGCAGGAGATTGATGCCCTCCCGTCGTGGAATGTGGCAGAGGACCGCACAGGCCAGCTGGCGCCCTTGCTGGCCTACACGCTTCTTCATATCCAGCTGCGCCAATATATAATCCCATTGCACCAGCCATACTTGCGTCTCCGCAAGACTAATTCAAAGTACCAGTACTCTGAGATTGTCTACTACAATGCGGCTCGAGACATGGTTCTTTTGCATGACAAGCTGTCGGAGCAGGGTATCCGCACGCTCAACTTCTTGCGAGACGATGCGCAGACGCTATTGATTAACCTCTGTTCCGTGACCATGCTGCAACTGAGAGGTGTGTATTATTATTTTGTAAGAAATCATTTTAATCTAACTATAGGTTCTACGAATATGATCATGGTGAATGCTCAGCACACTAAAAAACTTCTCGAAAAATGCCTTGGCATGAAGGAAGACCGCGTGCTTCGTTGTGGAAATAGCGAGCCATGGGGGTATTCCATCATGTGTGCGGCTACGGGCTTGCTGGAGGCTCATTTGGGAGACAAGACTCCAGAAGCGGCCAAGGCGTCCTCTGCAGAGCGGTTTGTCAATCTACACTGTAAGTTGCTATCCAAGCAGAATGAATCTTCCGTCGAGAATTCCATGAACAATCTCCAATTGCCACCCATTCTCTCTCAGCCTCCTGGCATGCTCCCTCCGCTAGACAGACAATTAGCACGGTCACAGTCTTTACAGACGTCTCTTGATCAGCGGACGCTTCCTAATCTGAACCTGGCGGCTTTTAAGCTGCCAATGTCACAGTCCATGGGGTCGTTCCTACCGCTAAGTCAGGCTGGTATTTCACCAGATGTCACAGCATGGTGGGCTTCTAATATTGCCAACATGGCGAATACTGCCAACTCGAGTACGGGGCCTTCTATTCCCCAGCAAGTGAATCCTGATTTGAATTATGGCTTACTTGGTGCTAATTTGGGTACATTTTGGGGCGATTATTCTTGGGAAGAGTAATCCATGTCCGCCATTCTCTTTCTCCCGCACCCCTCTCTTTCTTTGGTTCAATGCAGTTTATTCTTCATTTATAGAGCCACCCTTTTGCCCCATTCCCTGTGTGATCATGAAGCATATTTCGCTTGTGCCTGATTCGAGGTCTATTTTGCTCTGCTTCATCAACTGCTCTACGTCTTCCATTGTCTTTACATGGCCATGTCCACCAGCTGTCACCATGCCTTCCAAGCAGGACTGGAGGCTCTGGTAGATGTCACTGCCAAGACTTTCTTGGAAGCCTGGGTGTGTGGCCGTCACAACGGGGTCTTTTGCAGCGTCGGATGCAGTATATACCGTCTGCTGGGCGTTTTGGTAGCCGGCCTTTTCCATGACGGTGCGTAGATGAGTATTTGGAATCTCGATGCCATTTTTGCACAGACCGTTCATGGTAGTGGCATCGACGTAGCAGGACTGCTGGTTTCTTTGTGTATAAAAATCGTCCATACTCTGGACGGCTTTTTGTAGATCCGAGCCCTTTTCCGCTGAGATGGCTATATGAACTTCCTCCCAGAGAAGATGGCCTCCTGGCCGTAGCAGTGTGGCCATGTTTTCAGCCACCGTTTTGTACTCGTTGTTTTGAAGGGCTAAGAGCATGAAGCGGATGTGGACGAGGTCGTAGCGGCCATGGAGTCCCTTGGGGAATGGCTCGAGGGCATTGCCAAACTGAAGGGTGAGAGTTTGCGGATGCATTTTGGTGGATAAAAATTTTGTTGTGTTATAGTCAAATCCGTCAAGGACTGTGTTTTTTGGTAGCTCCTTGGCCACGTCGACAAGCCACATGCCCGTGCCAGTAGCTACATCGGCAATTGCCAAGGGTCTCTTCCCTTTATCTCGTTGTTTGAAGAGATTCTCTTTTATTTTCAGCGGCAGCAATTGGTCTCTTAAGAGGGGCCGCACTAAACGGAAGTGGTTTCGATCAAGGCGACGGATTTCTTCTTCACGATCAATATCATTTAATGTGTAGAGTGTCATGTTCATCTATGAATCTGTACTTTTTTTTGAAAAAAAAACAAAGAGGATACTTTTACCATGCAACCTTTTATACCCAACCCACCTACTTGCTTGTGATGGTAAGATGTGAGGTAGTATTTCTCTCGGACAAGAGGATGTTTTTGTTTTGTGGTACGCAATGTGTATTATATGCCACACGATGGATTTTTTTCCCATGAGAATTTGCTACCCACCAATGAGCAATATAGTAGCCCATTTGCGCATGATTAATAGTATTCGTCTTGGAAGATGGCAATGGAAGAAGGGATATTGATGGATTCAGGAGGGCTTGCGGGGCTTCCATCATGGAGCCTTTCTTCGCTTGTAAAAGGCAACAATGCCTCATGTATAATGTCAGTGGCTTTATCATTACGCTCTTCATTAGAAGGGTAAATGCCAAAGTGGCATGAAAGAACCAAGAGATAGGCATCTTGGTCTCGATCTGTCCCCAATAGGATCGCTCCTCGATAGCGTGCATTCTTGGCCATGGCCTTGGCTATGGTGTCATCCATGTAGAACAACGTTTCGGAGATGTTGAAAACCTTGAGGCTATGGCATATATCCAAAAAACGACAAACTTGTTCGATTTTGATGCTCGTACATTGGAAATCGAGATGAGCCACTCCCTTGTATGCGCCTGATGCCTTGAGCCCCGGAAGCACTTGACTCTAAAAGAATACAGATCCCAGATGGCTATGGTCGCTTATATTTAATTTAACTAGGCATGGCATACTAGAAAGAACCTTTTTCATGCTTTCACCACGGATGCCAGAGGATGCAGATATCTGGAGGTGGCGTAAGTTGGGGAGAGCGTCGGTGAGGTAGGAAAGTCCTTCGTCTGTAAAATGAGAGGATAATGATAATGTCAATGATGCGAGGCTATCCAGACGGCGGTTCGTGCAGAGTGTGTCGAGGAGGGCGTTCATGTGGTAGCCGTTGTGACCCAAGTAAAGGGTTTCTAGTTGTGAAAGACTCGCCAAGGCCAAAGCCATCCTCTCTTGCTCTGCCAAAGTCCCTACTTGGGCTCCTTTGGTATCGTTTTGATGCAGCTTCAGTGTGATAGCACGGAGACCTTTGCTATGCTGCAAAACTGTGGTCAGGTTTTCCAAAGGAAAGGATGTATTCCTGGAAATGTCGAGGTGAGACAGATGCAGACAATCCATCATGGCATGGGTGATGTCGTTCCAATCATGCTTTTTTTTAAACCCAACAAGACTGATACTTTCAATGTCTTTATTTTATCGAACAAGGCTCGTCATGATGTTGTGGTCTTGGCAAGAAGCATCCATATACAGGCTGGAAAGATTTGTTAGGGGTGCCATGGCTTGGTAGCACTTTTCGGGCTCTAGATCGAACAATATTTGCACATGGTCGCGGTTCTCTTCTTCCTTTTCCAATACAAATTAGATTGTGGGTGGAAAGAGATGGCCTTGAAACCGAAAGGAAGCAATAGTATGGCCATATGTTTTGAGGAATTCAGTCACAACAGATGCCGACATGCCCAACAAGGCAAAGCTAGTGGTGGATCTATTGTTCGTCATGGCTTTCTATTCCTGTAGATTTTCCCAGTTGGGATTTGCACAGAGCATGAACTTTAAGAATGGCAAAATTGACGCCCTTGATATTATCATTGTCATTCTGGCGACGTCTCTCACGAAAGCTTGCCCCGTAAGACAGAATTTGTATAAAAATGTAATCAAATGTATGTATTTTTTGTGGAAAAAAGGCTATAAAAAGCTAGAGGTGGTCTTGGGCCATGACCTACATGGCCACAAGATCGGGGCACTGCCGGGCCATACGCTTTTGCGTAGCATGGTTCGACAAGAGAACCGAAAGCACAGACTCGCCCGTCCCCATCTTCTCCATAGCCGCATTCACACTCTTCATGGTCTCTTCCACAACGCCCGGGTTCCGCACGGCGGCTCGGATCGCCTCGCCCATGGTCTTTTCGTCTACGACATGGTGCGCATAGCCTGGCTCCATGGCCATCTGCACCAGCCATGCGTTACCAAAAACGCCAAGATGCGGATCGCCATGCCATTGCCGAATACGCTCCGCAGCTGCAGCGGCCTCCATCGGACGGTACGCAGGCCGTCCGGCCACGCCGCCATGGAGGGGGATGGTGGTGGTGGCAAAAAGATAGCGCCGGCCCTGGCCAGATTTTTGCATTTTGTGGTGGCGATGCAGACGGTGCGATGCTAGCCGCGGGACGATGATTTGGTGGCGCAGCACAAGCGTCGCTTGGTGGAATGTGGTGGCAGTGTCGTCGGTGGTGCCCTTGTACATGGTCATGGTGACGCGGAGGCCGGGCACTTCGGGGTTGGTGCCGTAGCAGAAGAGGCTTTCGGCAGCGTAGTCGGCAAGAATACGGCCGTTGATGGCGACAATGCAAGCCGTGGTCTGGGTGTGCTGGAAGCGGTTGTTCTCCTTGCAGGCACCGAGCTGGGCACGGGCCCATGTCTTTTGGTGGGCTAGCTCGCAGAGGTTGCCGCTATGGTTGAGCTCGAACTCGTAGCCAGGCGTGGTGCGGACGGGGGCGTCTTCGTGGAACGCCTCTGTGCTTGTCGTGGAGGGGGAGCTCTCGGCCTTTTTCTTTTTTGTCTTTGATTTCTGGCTAAAGAGACTGCTTCCTTGGGAGACGTCGGAGTCGGAGGAGAAGTGGAGGTCGCAGGGCAGACAGTAGGTGGACTCGACGGCGTCGGGGCCATCGATGGGCTCGATGATGGCAGGGACGGCAGGGTCGACGTCAAAGAGACGGGTGTTCCAGAGAGGCGCCGTGGGGGACGACCGGATGGGCCAAGGGTGAGACGGCGGCATGGCAAGGGGGTGCTGGCAGCCGTTTGAATGAACAGGGAGGGGGTGGGTATTTTATACATACACGGGGATAATAATGCAATGAATGATTCGTAGTGAATGGCTATGGCTACCTCCTACCTACGCAAAAAACTTGGAATAGGCCTGTTTTTGCTTTTGCTTCTGGCGTTCGAGCCGTGCTTTTGTGCTGGCCAGGTCCGCCCGAATGGCGTCGTCCGCGGGGGCCAGCTTGCTCGCCTCGACCAGGTCCTTGAGGGCCTCGTCGTCGTCGCGCATCTTGGCATGGGCCTGCGCACGGCGGTAGAAGGCCTTGGCGCGGTCGCTGTCCGAGGCCGCGGCCGCGTCGAGGACGCGTGTGGCGTGGCGGCGGGCCTCGTGCCACTCGCCAAGCTTCAGCCGCATCAGGGCGCAGTTGGAGTCGAGGCCCACGCGGGTCTTGGCGAGTGCCAGCGACGTTTCCGCCGGGATGTCGTCGGCCACGAGGTCGTCGAGGTAGCGCAGGCCCTTCTCGTACTTGTCCAGCGCCAGCTGGGCGTCGCCGGCCTTGAAGGCGGCGTTGCCGAAGCCCTTGCAGTCCGTGGCAATCGCGAGGACCGCGGCGGCATCCAGGCCGGCGTCGGCAGCTCTCTTGGCCGCCTCGTCCTCGGGATAGTCCTCGTAGGCGTCGCCGAGCTTGTCGACCGCGTCGGGCACGGCAATGGGGTCGTCGGCAGCCAGCTCGCCGCAGTCGGCAATGCGGCACTCGTGCACCGGCAGGTCGTTCTGCGTCTTGGTGTTTTCGATTTTGCGCACAAGCGACTTTCCGAAGATGACCTCGCCGAAGACGACGTGCTTGCCGTCGAGGTGCGAGGCCGGCGCCGTCGTGATGAAGAACTGCGAGCCGTTGGTGTCCTTGCCGGCATTGGCCATGCTCAGCAAAAACGGACGGTCGTGCTGCAGCTTGAAGTTCTCGTCCTGGAACTTCTCGCCGTAGATGGACGCGCCGCCCGTGCCGTTGCCCGCGGTAAAGTCGCCGCCCTGGATCATAAAGTCCTTGATGACCCGGTGGAAGATGGAGCCCTTGTAGTGCAGCTCATGCTTGCCATCGGCTGTTTTTCCCTCTTCGCCGGTGCAAAGCGCCCGGAAATTCTCGGCTGTTTTGGGCACAACGTCGCTGTAGAGCCGGAAGACAATGCGGCCGGCCGCCTTGCCCTTGATGGCAATGTCAAAGAAGACTCGCGGGTTCTGGGGCGCCATGTCGTGCGGAAAAACACTCGTCGGCCATGCTGCCCACGCTGCGCCGTTTATGTAGGGCGCGGTACCTCGACGGGTACGCCCAGAACTTTCGAGATGCCTCTGCCCGCCCCACGGCTTGTGTACAGAGGTACCTGGAGACGAACACGTGTTGATTGATGACTACTCTACCAGTAACGTGACCGGCCCGTCGTTGACGAGGGCCACCTGCATCGTGGCCTGGAACTCGCCCGTGTGGACGCGCCCCGGCTCGTACGCCGCGCGCACCTTGGCCACCAGGAGGTCGAAGATGGGCCGTGCCTTGCCGGGCGCCAGGGCCCCGTGGAAGGACGGCTTCTTGCCCCGTGCCGTCGTCCCTAGCAGAGTAAACTGCGGCACTTGCTTAGTCAGCATGTCTAGCACGGTCGTACAAGGAGTACGCGGCACACACCCAGCAGGACGTCGCCGCCAATGTCCGCGACGCTCTTCTGCCACTGCCGTTAGCCACGGGCGCCGGGGGTCGGCCGTACCGTCTTCTCGTCGTGCTCCCAGAGCTGCAGGTTCGTAATCTTCCTGGCCAGGCGTCCCGTCGCGCCGTCTGCGTCCTCTGCGTCCTCGGGGGCCACTGCGGCGAGCACGAGCAGCCCCCGCCCGATCGAGGCCACGACCGCGCCGTCGACCGTCACAGACGCCGAGAGCACGCGCTGCAAAACGGCCTTCATCGTGTCAATGGCACGACACGTGACCGGCCGCCGACCCGAGGAACGCCCCGCTCTTCGGTCACGTGACCACCGCACCGTATTGCGCGGCGATGGCGGCGGCGCTTCCAAGACGCAATGGCGCAACGAAAGCTGCAACAGGAGGTCGACAAGTGCCTCAAGAAGGTGCAAGAAGGCGTGCAGGAGTTCGGGGCCATCTACGAGAAGATTGAGCAGTCAAACAACCCGGCGCAAAAGGAAAAACTCGAGGACAACCTGAAGCGAGAAATCAAGAAGCTGCAGCGCCTGCGCGACCAGATCAAGACATGGGCGGCGGGGAACGACATCAAGGACAAGTCGGCGCTGCTGGAGCACCGCAAGCTCATCGAGACGCAGATGGAACGCTTCAAAGTCGTGGAAAAAGCCACAAAGACAAAGGCCTATTCCAAAGAGGGTCTCTCGGCCGTGACCAAGCTGGATCCCAAGGACCAGGCGAAGCAGGACGCCGTCGACTTCCTGGCCGCGCAGGTGAGCGAGCTGGAGACGCAAATCGAGACCCTCGAGGCCGAACGAGACACAATCCAGGCCACTCTGAAGCGGAACAAAGGCAGCAAAGCAGAGCGTCTCGTGAGCATCGACCACTCCATCGAGCGGCACAAATGGCACCAGGGACGCCTGGAGCTGGTGCGGCGGGCCCTGGAAAACGGCGCCATCGACACCGACGCCGTCGAGGGCCTGCGCGAAAGTGTCGAGTACTACGTCACCGAGGGCATGGTCAACTCCATGGCTGACGACGAGGGCATGTACGACGACCTGGATCTCGACTCCACAGAGGACGCCTTTGGCATGAACCTCGAAACAGACCGCGTGTCCTCGCAAGACAACCAGTCCATCCAAGACGAGCCGGACGACCGTCCCAAGGCCTCTCGACGGCCCTCCACGCACCACCGCTCGCCAGTCCATGCCACGGCCACGCTGCACCTGCCCACCGTCTCCACCGCCAGCTCACAGTCCCACATGAAGCCTGCTCCTCTGCCCACCCGCTCGGCCACAGACGGCCTCAAATACGCCTCTGCTGCTGCTGCTGCCACGCCCGACAAGGCCCTCGGCTTCTCGCCCCTGCCCCCGCCCCCAGGAGCCGTGCAGGTCCCGCCACAAGCCCCCACAGCCCCGGCCGTGCAGTCCCTCAAGACCTCGGCCAGCGTAAGTACAGCCAACTCTCCGCGGCCATCGACAGCCCTGCCGTCCGTGGACAGGCCTGTCCAGAAGCCAGAGCCGTCGCGGCGGAGCAGGGTGGCCAGCACAGCGTCACAGGCCTCACAGGCACCCTCACAGGCCCCGTCTGTGCCGTCTATTCCTTCTGTTCCGTCTTTGCCCTCTGCTCCCTCTGCCTCCTCTGCTCCCCCGGCGCCCGTCGCTGCGGCCAGCACCTCATCCACGCCGCCGGGCTTCGAGGCCCACCGGCCATCCGCCGTGCCGACAGCCATCCACGAGGACGCAGAGGAAGAGTGCGTCTATCATCTGCCTCCATCGCTGCACGACCTCGTCGAGTCCCACGACAGCGTCAAGACCCGTGCTTCACAACTGGCCAGCGGCATTGACGCCGCTACGCCCCAGCTGCTTAAAGAGGCAGCCCTCTCCGTGTCCACGGCCTTTGACGTGGATCGTCCGGGCCATCATGGAGACGTTCGCTACTCCAATGCGTCCAACTTCCCGCAGGAGCCCCTTGCTCTGCTGGATAGCCCGCAAATGTACCACCAGATCGAGCCAGATACCCTCTTCTATGTCTTCTACTACAAACAGGGAACGTACCAGCAATATCTAGCTGCCAAGGCCCTTAAGGAGATGAGTTGGCGATTTCACAAGCAGTACCAAACATGGTTCCAACGGCACGAAGAGCCAAAAAACATTACCGAAGAGCACGAACAGGGCACCTACCGTTTCTTTGACTATGAAAGTACATGGTGCGTCTTTTCTAAATGGATTCTATTTTTTATGCGGCAGCTAACCTTTTTTGCAGGATGAATCGGAGAAAGGCAGACTTTAAATTTGTGTATAAATTTTTAGAAGATGAAGTGTAGATTTTTTTTCCAATCAAAAAAATTATACATATCCTTTGAACATTGCCATGACGTACATATCGAACAAGAAAGGATGAAAGAGAGAAATATGCAAGAAAAGCAAGAAAAAAAGGGGACGACGAGGCTTTGGTGCCACGTCACGAAGCAGGTAATAGCGCTCTGCAAGTGACCCATCGCTTCCATGACATAGTATACTTGCTTGGCGTGACGATGAGAGCCTTCTCTGCCCGTCTGCAAATCTCTCTGCGAAAAGCAGCTTTTCATCATGGATCGACACGTGCTGCCGTTCCGCAGCACCTATAGCGCCTGCTGAAGCCCTCTGTCGAGGATGGGTTGCATTCAGGCTCGTCATTTCGCCCTGAAATTAGCCGCGAACAGCTCTCTCTTGGATTCTTCACCATGTAACAAATAAAGAAAATAAAGAAATAAAAATCACATCGTGCATCACATAAATATGTCGTCAACGTCATGATGAAAAGATGAGATCTGACGGCATGGAATCACCCTCATCATTGGCTCGAATGGAAGAAGAAAAGAAGCAGAGAAAAATACCCTTGATGCCGTCAAAAAAGTGAAACAGCAGTTGATGAGACACGCACAAACATCTGACGTCAATTCTGCATGCACATCGTCCAATGAAACCCAAAGCTTAACAGTTATGCTATGACATTGAGAAGAAAATTTTTCATCAGTGGAAAAAAAAAGTATTCGAGTGACAGCTCTCGTTTTTTATGCTCACTTAAATTCTGCACAACCAAAAAAAATCATCCGTCCTCTACTGCATGTACATATTTCCAGTTTCCTTTTTTTTTACAAGGCACCCGCGTAATGCGCTTTGAATACCTCCTATCGTTCTTGGTGGGAACAGAGAGCAGAGAGACACACCGTTGTGTAGCCGTTTCTGTGACCGTTGAAAAAAATAGACATATAATAAAAAAAGAGGGTGTAAGGGGTCGTACGGATTCGATGGGAATTGACAAGTTTCGTAGCCCGACATGATTTTTGAGGCGTACAAGAGTACAAGAAAGAAAGAAAGAAAGAAAGAAAGGAAGGAAAAGAAAGGATGGGAGCCAATAATGGCCATGACATGTCTCACTTTCATTGGGCTGTAGATGGTCCACATCATGGCAACACTCTACACAGCATGCATTCACAAAAAAAAGCCATGAGGATTCTTTCCCGCCGCAAACGTGAATCATTGGCCAAATGCTTCTCTTGGGGGACCGTGGCATCAAGCCCAATGTGTATTCGAATGAGAAATCAGAAAAGAAAAAAACTACGCACTCACTTTCATCTCGCTTAGCCGTTCATAGCATAACCCTTTGAGCAAGGTGAGCTTTCATAAATTTCTTCTTTAGGGCGTTGCATCTTGTTGAAGCATTAACATTTTCTCTCACACACACGTTATTTTTTTGATCCTTTGAAACTATGAAACGACTATAGCATCCAACTCATCAATGAAACAAAAGTGATGAGGTAAATGCCCATCCCCCACCATGCTCATGGGGTGTTGCATCGACTTGAGCGTTTGCAAGACCCTGCTCGAACGTTCCGTCGCACGCTGATCTTTCTCTTCCGTGATGTGCTGCTTCGGTGGCGGGGAACTATGTACCATGGCAGAGACGTTTTACGGGTCTTCATTCGGGAATAAAACTTGTCAAGCCCCATTCGACCATTATGGCCAATAGAAAATCATCATTAGAATCGTCATCATTTTTTTTTGGTTTTTAGGTTTTTTTTACATTCTTGGGCATAAATGTTTTCTACATACGCTTTTTTTTTCCTTTTCAATTCAGGGGAAATCAACCTGCCTCGACTAGCGACGCTGAAAAAAATCAAGCGCCTATATATGCTTCAACATGTGTTTGTCAGATGGGCGATAGAGAGTGACTCTTTACAGCAAAACCACACTCAGCTGCTCAAACGTCCGAAGGTTGTAACAGCAATGCAGGTTCCTACATGAACAGTAAAGAGGCAACAGAAGAAAACAAAAAAAGTACATACATGAAAAGAGCAGATAAGTAACGTCATTCCAAGACATGTGGCATACGATAAGCTGGCACGAAGAAGAGGGGAAAGGTGCATACTTTTTTTTTCATGCACAACGACGTAAAGATTGTACCATTTTCTATGCTCTCGCAACCCATTTCCAACCACTTTTGTTTAAGCTTCATTCATTTGCAGTCCGTCCTATGGTCAACCAAGGCATACCACTCGAAAAATGGGCTTCTACTTTTAGAAAACAGTCTGGTGGTAAACATCATCTCATGATACCATTTGTTGGTGCTTCACAACGTTTGAATACAATTCAGAGACAGCATGGCATTCCCAAAAAAATATACCAAAAATAAGCGTGGGGAAGATTTTACCCCACGATAGCTTTGTCTTGTTTTTACAGACTCCGTTTCAAAAAAAAAATAAAAAAAAAAAGTGTGTATTAGACTCGAACTCATAATATTAGCATCCGTAGTACCACGTTTAACCATTAAACTGACACACCTATTAATATATATATATATATATATATTAATTTATTGTTCTTCAAGTCATGTTAAGAATTTTTCTAAAGAAACAGATTCTATAACAATAGGCATAGAACTATGTAAAATACCACATATTTCTGAACATTGCCTTAAAACACACAAT